>LPNX010091276.1:59638-125565 GCA_001517045.1 Pseudotsuga menziesii
CTTTTGGAAGGGGAGATATTCGAATAGGAGACTGGAGATACCTCTTTGTAATTAAAGGTTTATGTATTTTTATAGAACTTGATATTGATAAAGTATTGATATTTTCATATCTCTTGTTGTGAGTTCCATTAAATTTCTTTAACATATCTCATTTCTTTCCTATTTCAAATGGATTAATGCTTTTGGTTATTCATTTGCAAATCATTAAATGTGTTTATTTATGACTTAGATTTTTCTCTGTTACAAATTTATACATTGATAATACTCAAAAGAATTTATTCTTTTGGTAAGTTTTATCTGTATCTACAAGTGATCAAACTATTAAGTCTTACAGCTTATATGTTGGTTTTTCAACTAACATGGGCACATGCAGGTTACCATTTGAATGATTTAATCTTGAATTGATTTTATTTAATTTTCATTAAACAATTGTGATTTGAGTAAGAGGATTGTAACCTTGTTTACATTTCTGTCAATGCGGTGATTTACTTATTCTTCAAACATCTTAAGACAACCTATAATCAATTCAACATCCTTTACGAAGTAGTTCAGATTTAGATTAGGTTTTCATTTCCTAGATAGGTTTTAGTTTTTCTTTTCTTTTCATTAACTACTTTGTTTTCCATTCTGGAAAACAGATCCATTCTGGATCAAATCCATCCATAAGCCAGCGGGGGCTACAAAAGTATTCATGGGGTAATACCATACCAAACAGCTCGAGGATAGAACAATACCTACTTGGGATTGTTTGAAGCCTTTGGATGGGTTTTCTCTATGTGTTGTAAGCCTTAAATACCCTTATCAACCACATACACAATTGAGGCTTCAACAAGCTCACGTGAGATTATAGTACTGGTAATTAATGCTAAATTTACATGTCCCTTTAATCTATAGAGACCTCCTTCTTCAACTCCAATTTCTATTGCATCATCTATGGTTTTTCCTTTTGTCCACATGAGAACATTTCCATCCATAAAAGCAACTCTAAATCCTTTCTTGTCTAAGGATAAGATAGAAAGAAGGTTCTTCTTTGATCCTAGTACATACATGGCATCTTTCATCTTCATGGAATTTCCAAAGTCCAAATTATAGGATGCTTCTCCCATTCCTTTGATGGGGTATTGGGTATCATCTCCAAGCATTAATTTGTGTTGAGATTCCTTTTGTAGAAGACATGAGAGTGAGTCCTTGTAACCTGTCATGTGCTTGGAGGGACCACTATCCACTATCCAGGTGCCATTTCCTAGTGAGACTGAACATGTTTGAGCAGTGATCAATACATATTCTTCACTAGAGTCTTCATCCTTCTAAGCTTTCTCTTCAACTTCTTGATCACTATCTTCAGCAACATGGGCCTAGAATATTTTCATTTTTTTGACTTTTTCTGCTTTCATGGGACAACTGATACGAAAGTGTCCCAACTTGTGACAAGTGAAGCATTCATAATTTGAGAAGTCTTTCTTGGACTTCTTAAAACCTTGAGTCTTTCTATGAGCATGGCCATGACTCTTACTTTTGTTCTTTCCTTTGGTATGAACTTTCAAGGCTTAATCCTCATTGTCATTTAGATTTTCTTCTCTAGCTGCTATTCTTTCTTCATCTTAAACACAATCTTCCCATAACTATTGGAACTTGGTTAGTTTCCTTCTTGAACAGATTCCTCGGATAAAGGATTCCCAATCTCTTGGGAGACCATTCAAGGTGGTAATTACAACTTCTGCTTCTTCAACCATGTCACCAATAGCTTCTAACCTATCCTCAATTTGAGCTACTCTTGTAAAGTAAGACTGCATGGTCTCTGAATTTTGATCTCTTACACTTTTGAGGTGATTCCTCAGGGTCATATTTCTATTGATGTTTCTTCCTTCAAATAGACCACATAGAGAATCAAACATTTCTTTTGGAGTCTCCCTTGAGGATACTTGAGGGATCAAGTTATCTTTGATGGAGTCGACTATGATCCTTTTAGCTATGATCATATCCTTCTTATATTTGGACTTGAATTCAGCTTCTTCTGGTTCTTCCACTTCTTCCTTTACAAATATTTCTAGATCATTTTCTTATAGGATGACCATGATATGATACTTCCATGCTCTGACATTTTGAACACCTTCAATATTTTCATATAGCTTGGTATTCTTTGTCATATTTAATAGAATGAGAAATTCAAATGGAATAAGAAGGAGTAGTACTTAATTGAAGAAAACATCTTCTGGGTGACCTCCTTCTCGATGACCTAGGGTTTCATGCAGAAACCCTAATTTTTCAGTTGGGATCACTGGTAGGGCTAAGTGATGGAAAATATGTGCCTCCTTAGGGAACAGTAGACTGTATCCTTGTTTTTCTAAGATTGATGATGGATTCGTAGGAAAATTGAAGCCCTAGTTTGTTCTGGCAGCAGTGACTGGTCCAAAACTGAAACTTCTTGGAATTCAGGTATGTCTTGACAGAAATATGCTCTCTTTGGGGGTGAGTTGATTGAGCCATATTTTATGGATGATTTGTTGAGGGATTCATTTGTAGTAATAAACCCTCGCTTTACAGTGTTTCCTTTCAGGGTGGCTCTGATACGATGTTAAATTTTCTTAATTTTCTTAGATGTTGTATTAAAACAAATTGTCACTAGTAGGATCATTGAAAGAACAACACGTACGAAAAAATAAAAACAAAAAGATTTTCCTCTGGGAAACCACAAGGGAGAAAACCCTACAAAACTTCCTCAGTATAGAACTCAACCAGAGCAGTGTAAAACCTAGAGAACTACTTCTCTTTTCTTTATGGCACACTTGTTCTTCTCTCTCTTGCAAAACTTTCTTGAGTGAGTGTGTACACATGAAGGGGAGAAAAACCCTATTTATATTCTTCAGTTGACATGACCTAGGCCTAACAAGGCCGACTTGTCTAGCAAGGCACCAAAAATAATATTTATTATATTGACACTTGGGTACTATTGACCCAGCTTACACATTCGGAGGTTTACATTGATTCTTTCAATGACTCTTACATGACGAAAATCATCTCCTGGTGGAGGAACACAATCAATATGTATGGAATATATTCCTAAGTTACAATACTTTAACACATTTGTGAGTGAAGTAGAGCATGAATAATGTGTAGTAGTAGACTCAACATCTATGACTAAAACAGAGAGAACATTTAGCTGTTGGCGAATCCCACTATGAGGGAACACAAATGGATGGCAATTAAAATGATGTAGATAACCTCTTGGAAACATAGGTCAAAGTACTTGAACCAAAGTATGACGATGAACACCTTTCTTATGAAGATTGTATGGATTTTCTCCAGCAAAACTAACTCATTAATGAGTTGTTATTTGGAAGGGTAATCTTAGTTAACAATGAATACCAAGCAAATGATGTCTTGATTGCAAAAAAAAATACATAAAGAAGGTGCACATAAAGATGAATTTACAACAATAGTAGCCAAGGAAGATGAGTAGCTTGAAGCTAAAGAAACAAATTTTAATGAATATTTGGTATTTATTGAGGATTGGCTTGCAAAAACAAAAGAAGCTAAAGATAAGCCTAGATTTTAAAGAAGAGGCTGAACTAGACGTAATATTGCATGGAAATATATTTGTACTAGTAAAATATGAAAAAGAAGCAGAAGAAGTAATGCACTCATTTGAAGAGCCATAGGAAGAAATATGCAACAAATATTTTGCATATGTTAAATGCGGCATTGAAGATGTTGTAGATATTTACTTTTACAACTAGAGTTATAGAATTGAAAAAGAGTAGTGCAGTTCCACACATCCTAGAAGCAAGAATAAGAAATGACAAAAGACAAGAAGTAACAAGAAGAAGAGATATATAGAGTTCAAAGTTTGGAGTGTGAAGAAAAAAAACAATGAAAGCTTCAAAGTTTGGAACATAAACTACAAGAAGCTACATCAACACATAGCAACAAAGAAGGTCCAGATGAAGATGTTTTATAAGCCTAAATGAGACATAAACCAATAGACACACACACACACACATAGTGCTCACCCAACATGTATTCCTTGTTCTGACATACTCAGCGGCATTTCTCCTCCTAGCATATGTTTCCTTATTTATAGTTTTTTTTGTTTTGCCTAGGTATTTTGCAGCTAATGGCCAATTCCCTCCAGGAATTTTCGTTGATCTTACATCCTTGATACCCTAGGGTGGTTCTAGTGCCATACTGGCATTCCCACGCCTAGTGTAACCTCCCTAAGACATAATCTTCACATCCCCCACTCTCACATGCATAATTTCCTCATTCAACATGGTTGTCCATATCATTCATATTTTTATTCCAAGCATAATGTTTTAGTTACATTTTTCCTCCAAGGACCGATTGGCATATTCTAGGTCCGCCAATCACATTAAAAAAAATTAGTCTTTTCAAAAATGTTACAAATAAATTTTATCACTTGGTGGATATTACAGAATCATCACTTACATTATCTTGGTGTTCAAGATAAGAGCATTCTCTCGGTGCTAGTTCAAAGTTTGGAATAATTTCTTCTTCGAATTGCACACTTCTTTCTATGAAAGTCTTGTGTGTGGATGGATTAAAGATCCTGTAGTCCTTTGTGTATTCACCATATCCCACAATGAAGCACTCTTTTCTTTGTGGCTGCAATTCCTTCCTCTTTTCTAAAGGAATTCAAGCCCATGCCCTTGAGCCAAAAATCCTGAAATGTGAAATATTTAGCTTGTGACCAAACGAAGCCTCATAAGGTGTTTTCCCACTCACTGATTTGTGTAGAGCCCTATTTTGAATGTATGTAGTACAGTTAATGGATTCATCCCATATCTTAGGACTAAAATTCATAGTCTCAATCATACAAGTAGCCCTCTCCTCGAGTGCCCTATTTTTCCTCTCTGCCACACCATTTTGTTGTGGTGTGTAGGGGACCGAATGCTGCATTTGGAGGCCACATTCTTCACGCAAGTTCTGTAAATTTTTACTCACATACTCTTTACCATTATCGGTACTAATCATTTTGATCTTGTTACCACTTTGATTCTCAACCAGGGACTTCCAAATATTTAGAGTCTCAAAGACTTCAAATTTGAGCTTGAGGAAATAGACCCAACAGAACCCTAGGAAATCATCTATGAAAGTGAGAACATACCTTGATCCTCCATAAGAGGGAGTGGGAAGAGGACCAATGAGATATGAATGCACCAAACCAAGCACTTGTGTATCTCTCATTTCCTTCCACTTCTCATAGCTGCGCTTTGGATGCTTTCCCACCACACAACCAATGCATGCACCATTGGAGGTCTTGATAGGAGGAATCCCTTCCACCAGGCCATCCTTGTTCAATTCCTGGAGGTATTTCTAGTTCATATGGACAAATCGCTCATGCCACATCTTGTTGATTTCAATGGAATGAGACATAAGTGCTTGCATACTGGAGTTAGGAAGAAATTTGGAGAATTTGTACATCCTAGCTTGGTGATCTGCATACCCCAATGCCACAACCTTGTTGGAGGAGATTTCTGCTATCTCAACCTCATATGGAGTAAATTTTACTCTCTTGGATTATCCAATATGTGTCATTTGGTATACTTACAGTAGGTTTACTTCCAAGTCTGGGACATACATGACATTGTTGAAATATCCATCTTCAAGATCCATCTTGCCAACTCCCTTGGCCTAGATCTCAGAATCATCACCCATTCAAACAACTGGTCCACTATATGAATACATGGATGTGAAGAAGTCTCTAATAGAGGAAATGTTCCTTGATGCTCCTTAATCAATGATGAAGGTGGAAGAGTATGAATAACCAACAACCAATGCATGGAACCTCTCTTTGTTGTTAGATCCTAAACTGCCATCCTTCTTCCTTGCACCCTTTGGTACTGGGATGTTGTTCTTCTCCAACATCTACACCATCATATCTATGGTTTTGTTCATGCATGCACTCTATGGATGCCACCCTTTGTGACAATAGGTGCATTTGGTATTCACCTTTCCCTTCTTGTCCTTTTCCTTGCAAGGATTTGAACCACCATCAAGAATATTGGGTCTGTCTTGCTTCTTCTTCTCTAGCTATTTCAAATCCCTGGATTTCTTCTTTCCTTTGGATGCATTTGAAACCATTGCAACAAGATATTGGTCCTTTCTTGTTTTGATGGTGCCCATCTACACTAGATTATCTTGCTCTTGGGTCAAATACTCCATGAAGCTTTCTAGTGTTGGCATTTTCCAGTTTCAAGCTGTGAGCTTGCTTGAGTGAAATGTGCTGACAAACACAGAGTACTCAGGCCCTGGCTTCAAAAGGATTGATATTATGAGCTTCTATTCTTTATTTTCTATTCCACACTGCTTGAGCTGAAACAACAAAGACTTGAATTTGGTGAATAAATCTTGGATGGTATCATAATGCATTGGGCTGAAGGTGATGAGCTCATTTTCAAGCTAGTGACCCCTCAATTCATCAGTATTTACAAAGAGAGATTCAAGATTGAGACAAAATTAATTTGGGGTGGATATACTATCAACATGAAATAGGAGTTCTCTCAAAATGCTGAGACATAGAATTGCAAATGCTTCATCAAGTCTATTGAAATACTTTGATTTCTTTACTACAGAATTTGGTTCAACCTCTATACCCATGGTAACCTTGTAGAGACCCTTGGACCTTAGATGCATGACCATATCATCCTTCCATTCAAAGTAATTGAATGGTGTTAGAAAGACATGAGTTTTCTCCATCTCTTCTTGCGCTAGTGATGAAAATTGTTGAATGTACCTGCAATGAAAAGTCACAAATTTCTCTGGAGAATAACTCTAATAAAAAATCAAACACACTGAATTCGATTTGTAGCTTCAATCATATCTAATAATATTTGAGAATTGATTCACAATTATATCTAGAAGCCAAGAACCTCTCACTAATTCGCTCTAGTTTGCAGAAACAAGCACAAAAATCTCGAAAGAGTAAAATTTATAGACACAAGTGAACACAATAGTGGATATTATTGAAATTCCTAACATCTAAAGGTGTTTAAACCAAAAATATATTAGATTAGTGAAAAATTGCGAGGTTGAGGAAGCCATTTGTGAGTGCACATGTGTCATTACTAGATTTGACGTCCACCCCCCCTAGGTGGACCAATCAACTCTTGAAGCGCCCCAAACAGTCACAAACCATGGTGTGAATGTTGGTGAGGCATTCTGGGGCATAAATGAGTCTGATACAGGCATGGGTGAGAAAACATAGGTGTGGGAGTGGCTCAAGGTGAACAATAAATGCACTAGGAGGGCCAAAATGGACTAAATACAACACTATAACCCCTAGTCAAATACAGATTCCCCAAAACAAGGAATTAGCACTCCAAGGAATTAATGAGGGTGCACATGTTCTAGGTTTAGCAAGTTAGAGGGCTGGTGTGTGTGTGTGAATGGGCCAAAATAAGTAGTTCACCTCCTAGACCAACTTCCCTAAGTCTAAACCATAACAATCAATGCATAGAAGCAAAAGAATTTGACTAGGGTATAAAATAAGTTACTAAGGATGGATTACTGTTCCAACACAACTTATTTGTGAATAAAGTGTCATGTTGTTTTTCGAAAAAAAATAGTGTTGGGTTGACACCTGCAAGAGGGAGTCCTATAATTTCTTCTATAAGCTCGACATCCAAATAAATGTTTCGGCCGATCCATAGAAATATGCCAGGGAATGACACCAACAATTTTTTTAACACATGCATTTACTGTTAAAATTGTTGTACCATTTATATCTTCAAGCAATGAGTCCAATAATTATTATTTCAATAAAAGGAGAATGAAGATATACGCTAAACAAATCAAACCACATAGGAAATGGATGAGTATAGCTCAGATAATTACAGTATCATTGTTATTAATTAAATCCAGTGTTACAATAGTTTACATAGGAAGAATTCAAATGCATTAGGGAGAAATTCAAATATACCAACTAGATCTGGTTGTACCTAACTGACTAGCTAACTCATGGTGTCTCAATCAATATCAAATTCCAATAGATAAAATCCCAGATGTCTAACCAACTCATACAATCAGTAATAACTAGTTAACTCAATGTAACTGAGGTGGTAGATGGGAAAAGGCGCCTACTCCACATGTAGCCATACATAACTAGTGCTAGATAACTGATTTTGATCTAACTGAAAGTAACTGGAAGCTAAATAAAACTAACTAAATCCAACTCCAACTGACTGATGGAGATTGGTGTCGGGACACCCGGTGGCTCCTAAAATGTAGGGATTGGTCTAGGAGGCGCCCAAACTGATGCATGCACATGCAGTAAGTGGAATTTAACCTCTAGTAGTGTTCCCCACACTCTAGTAACTATTACATGTGGCCTCATTAGGCCAAGTGGACCCAATTAATTAATTAAGGTTCCTAATTTAGGCTAAATAATCTAATAGATAGTATAGTCAAGGGAGGATTAATAATCCTAACATCCCCCCTGAATCCTAACTTGGACAACTGTGGGGCTTGGAAACAAGGCCATAAGTCACCCACTTGAAATATAAAATAAATAATGTTTCTTAATACAACCGAGGAAATAGGTAAAAACCTCTTGGGAAACCCCCCTCAAAATAAGTAAGAATACAAATTTTGAATAAAAACTAGTGAATTTTTTTTTTACCATTTGTAGCAGCAAATGCAATATATTGGCTCTGCTATGAAGGTGAACCTATGAATCCAGGAATCTTCCTCTTTGGAAGAACAATAATGTACTCAACTGAATCAGAAATATAAACAGTTGCACGGTGAAAACTAGACCCATGTAGAGCAGATGAAATCAACTGAAGAGAGAGAACAAGTTCTTGAGAATTCAAACCATGTGAGGAACACCAAAGAATATGATATATTTCAGCCTTGAACAACAAACCATGAGTGGTAAAATCATCCCCAGGTGTTAAGAGCAAGTGTCCAGGCGAATGCAGAATGTCTTCCTCTTTACTAGTTCTATGAGGGGATGAGAATGTGACCAAAAGTAGAGAAGCCCTGGGACTATGGAGAGCGAATTCTTGAGCTCCATAATCTGATATTGCTTCATATATAACCAATAATTTACAAAATATAATATCAGAAAACTCATAAGAGAGAACTAACATCGAATCCTCATCATCAAAATTCAAGGAGACTTGCGGTGCTTGATTTGTCACACCAAAATTGATGAAACCAATTACAAGCAATACTGAAAGCTCTTGAATATTAAAACTTGAACCACATATTATCTGATCAGAAAATAAATCAGATCCAAAAAGGTTCATATCAGATCCAAAACTGTGCTCCACCAATATGGTAGATGCACAATTTTCTCCTTCTTCAAAATTCTGATTTTTGGTGCATGCAATCCTGTAGGAATTTACTGGAATCTCTAGATTAATGAGAGTGAATGGATCAATCCTACAATATGATATTATTTCCATAATATCCATGGTATTACTTATCTGCACACCAACAACATTATTAGATATAGAGAAATCAAATTCCTCTACCTTTTATGAAACAATCACCGGTAAACTATGCACAAAATTTAAAGAATCGCTAGAGAATTTTTGCAAAGAATATAAGGAGTGTTTTTATTTAAAAACATAGAGTCAAATGTCTTCTTCTGTATCAGCCATGTGATGATATCAGACATAAGAGATCTCATACACTTCTGGAGTAGCAGGAGAAGGATTCACTCTAAGGAGACTTTCTTCAATTCGAATTGACTGTAGGGAAAAATCTGCTTCTTCTTCATCTTCAACAATTTGCTTTTCTATAGGAGAGGGAATGAACTCATCATGCTAGATTTTATCTAAACCTCTCTCAACATATGGGATTTTAGAGTCATCTCCCATATGAATTCTAGGTCCTCCTGATAGAGGGAAAGTGATGAAGGATTTCCTGGAGGAAACCATGTGCTTGGATGCTCCAGAATCTATCAAATAATCCTTCAACAGAGAGAGGCTTGCACACAAGCATATCTCATCTTCTTCAGTCTTCTCTTCATCATCAGACATCTATGCACCTTATGGAAGGGAAATATTGTTTTGTACACATTGATATTTCATCTAGTCGAGGGTCTTCTTCATGCACGAGTCTTCTGGATGAAAACCCCTCATACAATAGGGACACTTTTTCTTTTAGAACTTCTTCTTTTTCTTAGAGCCAAAGGCTCCTTTAGAAGTCTATTGATTCTATTTAGGCTTCGTCTCATTTACTTTCAGTTCCTTCTTCTTTGATTTCCCTTTGGCTTGTGCTTTGCTAGAGCCAATAACTAGGAGAGCCTGATCTTTGGAGGTCTTGATGATTCCCATTCGAATCAACTTTTCTTACTCCTTGATTAAGGACTCAAAAAATGAATCAAGTGAAGGAATTTTCCAACCATAGAAGCCATCCCGCTTGGAATGAAATATAGAAACAAATACAGAATAATCAAGAACAATTTTGCTGAGTATGGAGAAGACATTTTGCTCATCCTTCCTTTCTATTCCGCATTATATGCATTGAAGTGAAAGAGACTTGAATTTAGTAAAGAATTACTCAATAGTCTTGAAACTGCTGGGATGTAAGGCTACCAGCTCATTCTTTAGGAGGCATCCCTGAAGCTCATCTTTTTTTTGAAATAATTTTTCAAGCTTCTCCTAGGATTCTCTGGGTGTCCTCAAACCTTCAAGGTGGAAGAGGAGATCTCTGGATATATGAGTGCATAGATAACCAAAAGCTTCATCACACTAGTTTAGAAACATGTTCTTTTCAACTGGTTGATGGGGCTCAGCCTCCCTTCCAAGTATTTTCCTAAGGTAGCCATGCTTACGCAAGGCCAAATGCATATCAATCCTCCAATCAAGATAATTGGAAGTTGTAAGGATCCATGGTGTAGGAGATTGAGAATCCATAATTATCTGGTTGAAAGATCACAAAACATCACACAATCTACGTACCACTTATATATTTTCACTGCAAAACACTAAAACATTCGAACTATGTTAGAATCATTTTTTTCCTCTCGACATGAACATGTTTTCAGGGTCTGTCACTCCTGCACCGCTACTATGAATAAATTCAGAGTTATCAAATCAAGATTGGGGAATTCTGTGGAAACTCGGCTACTTATGATGTTCAATGGAGAGAAACAAACATGAAGCCTTCCTGAAATGGCTTTGATACCATATTAAAATTGTTGTGCCATTTAGATCTTCAATTAATGAGTCCAAGGATTATTATTGTAGTAAAAGGAGAATGAAGATACACACTGAACAAATCAAACCACATAGGAAATGGATGAGTATAGCTCAGATAATTACAGTATCATTGTCATTAATTAAGTCCGGTGTTACAATAGTTTACATAGGAAGAATTCGAATGCATTAGGGAGCAATTTGAATCTACCAATTGGATCTGACTGTACCTAAATGACTAGCTAACTCATGGTGTCTCAATCAATATCGGAGTCCAATAGATCAACTCCCAAATGTCTAACCAACTCATACAATAAGTAATAACTATTTAACTCAGTGTAACTGAGGTGGTAGGTGGGAAAAGGTTCCTACCCTGCATGCAGCAATGTAGTAGCCATGCATAACTAGTTCTAGCTAACTGATTGTGATATAACTGAAATTAACTAGAAGCTAACTAAGACTAATTAGTTCCAACTCAAACTAACTGATGGAGGTTGGTTCCAGGACTCCCAGTGGCTCCTAAAATATAGGGATTAGTCTAGGAGACTCCCAAACTCATGCATGCACATGTAGTAAGTGGAAGTTAACCTCTAGCAGTGTTCCCAACACTCGAGTAACTAGTACATGTGGCCCCATTAGGCCAAGTGGACCCAATGGCACTAGTGTACCCAATTAATTAATTACGGTTCCTAAGTTAGGCTAAATAATCTAATAGACAGTATGGACAAGGGAGGATTAATAATATCTAACATTTACCTCTATGGTGAAACAAAAATGTGGCATGTGCATTAGTGACAATAAACCAGCCTTCTCCATTCCTCTTACCCATTCCATTGGAATTAGGTGGGTAGGGCCATCGTTTGTTTCACGGACAACAACCATGTATTTTTCCATTGCGAACTCTGGAAATATTTGTTGGCCGTGTTCGACAAAGGTCATCTTATTTAGATTTGGGAGTATGTTCATCATTATCTAAACCCCTTTTAGTAGGGTTGGTGATACCAGTGGGTACCTTGCATTCTTATCAACTATGATCTTAGGTGTGTTAGCTGGTGTAGGTGGGACATAGTCTAGCAACATGCTCGTGGAGCCTATTTCTTCAGCTTTTGGTGGTGGTGGTCCTACTTTATTGCAGTTAAAAAATTGTTTCCTCTTCGATGTGTCAGGCGGGTATGGTCCTAACCTCACTTTATGGATGAATGGTATATTTTCAGCTTCCTCTGCAACCATTGTCGATGGTGGAACAAATACGACATTGTCTTCCATAATGGGCGTCAGTGAAGGTGTTTCGATGTCGGATTTTGCAACAGTGCTTGTATTGGAGATATAAATGACCATAGTCTATGAAAAATCACCTCAACTGTTACAGTTACAGACACAACAACTGAACTTACTCATCCGGGTACAAATATAATGAATAAAACTTCAACACGAAGATGATATACATTCACCTGTTCAATCAGTCTTTCCTTTGCACGAGCGAGCAATAAATTATAAAGGTGGTAGTGATTTCTTTCACATGGATCAATCGTTCGTATCATTACAAGGAAACAATCACTCCACAGTCACTTCACCTGTCACTTTAATGGTATTTATTGTGAGATAATGATAGAAATGACCAAAAAGTATGCCACCAAAATATCTCACGTCCTTAATTTAACTACGACCAACAGTCTTTTTGTGACCAAATTTCCTCATGCAACAAATATTTTCTTCCTGCGATAGGTATTTGGCCTTCGACACATTTCTTTCCTTGCGGCAGAAAAATAGTGTGCACCACCATTTTTATTCTATGATAGATAATAGTATGCAACAAATTTTATTTTTTCTCAATATACACATTGTCTATGACACAGGACAGAATCACTCATAAATATGCATTTCTCATTCGACCAAGTTGCATCTATCTTGGTAAGGATTTAGTTGAATTCCATTTACCATTCCTTTGAAAGGCATTCCATTTAATTTCTATAGTTGTACTGCACCTCCTTCAGTGATTTGAAAGACAACATACAGCCTCAACCAATGTGTTTTTCAGCATGACAGGATGCTTTAAGAACTTACTATCATAAAGGAGGACATGTTCTCCAACATGAAATTGATTATTCTTGGTGTGTCGGTCATGCCATACTTTCTGTCATTATTTCTCAACATTTTGGTGATATCCTACAAAAAAAAAATCTTCCTCCAACTGTACAAGCTACAACAATCTTTCTTCAATAGCACCAACATCAGTCATTTTAGTAATTGCAATAATCCTTAGAAAGATTACAATATATTCCATCGACATAACAACCTCTTGTCCATAAACTAGTCAGAATGAAGTTTTACCTATCAACTTCTTACAAGTCGTGCGATATGCCCATAGTACCAAAGAAATATTTTTGTCCCAATCATCTCTTTGAACATTGCACATCTTTGTCAATTCATTTTCTAGGATCTTATTGAATTCTTCAACAACACCATTCAATTATGGGTGATATGGTGTTGTCTTCCTATGTTGGATCTGGAATTATTCAGTTAATTCTTTGATCAACTGATTGATAAAGTGTGTGCCCTGATCACTCATCAAAATATTTAGGCATCCAAATCTAGTCACAACATTGTCAAACAAAAATTTGGTAGTAGTCGTAGTAGTACAATCTTTTACTGGCTGCTTCAGCCCATCTAGTCAGGTAATCCATTGCAATAATAATGTATATGTTGCAGCTGCAACATTTTCCCAAAATTCAAAATTTTTTGGGACCCTCCTTGTTTGCTTATATCGGTTTGATTTTCTTCTTTGATTTGACCTAATGATTCTTCAGAAAGATTTTTCTAATGCTTGAAGTAATCCACCACTTGTTTTAGTTTATCATTGCCTTTGAATACATTTTCAAGTTTGTGAATCAGAAGTTTATTTGCTTGCAACCCCGCCGTTGCGGAGAAATAATCAACTTTAGCTTCGTTATTTTCCTCCGAGGCGTTTGTCTCAATCGACTGATTTTTTCGTTTTCACATCGGAACATCTTGTTATTTCGTTCTCCATAGTTGCGGATGGCAGATGGCGAAGTCTCTCGATTATCTCTTTGACTTTTCTGACCTCGCGTTGTTGTTTTCACCGCTCCTTAAGTTTTGGGCTTCCGCTATTGCAGATGGAAAAAGAACTAGCCTTCCGGTCTTTTAGTCGTTTTTTCTTCGATCTTGATTTTCGCATATCACGGATGGTGATGTCCTTTAAGACTCCACCGTTGTGGCTCCCTTTTCCACTATCGCTCCGATGTTTAATCTTGTAAGCTCCGACGCGTTATGATTTTTCTCCCAGTTATCCCCGCCGATAGATCAGTGGTTTTGCCACTCGACGTTGTGGAAGGAATTAGCCTTGTGACATCCGATCTGTTTGTCTCCGCGGTCCAATCTTTTATTTTTTCTCCCTCGACTTATGGTTGACTAGATATATGGGGTCGGGCATGTGGACTATTCTATTACTTTTTCCAACTGTCACTCTCGTGTGCTGTCGTTCTCTCGAGCTCGCAAGGACCCCCATTGTTGGTACCCACGTTTCCAGGTGGCTCAACCATGGAAGCTTGACAGTCCTCTTCCCACTGGTCACACAGCTTTACCAGGTAGGATCTTGTCGCCTTACCTGTTCCATTGAGCATTTTGTTGATTTTTCTATGGTTAGGTTTTCCCACGGCCATTTTTAGCTTGGCCCCGTTCGTTACATGTATATATATATAGTGGGGGGGATTGTATTGTAGCTGTTAGTAGGAGCGGTTTTTGGCCCACATAGTAGTTTCCCTCCACAGCCGTTATGCATTTCAACCCTGCGCTTAGTGTTTGGGGAGATTGGTGCAGACGGTCATTACGCTGTCTGCGCCAATCTGCCCCGTTTGTTGATAAGTCAATAGGGGATGGTTTTTCATGGCCTCCCTATGATGCTTGGACTGGTTGCCCCCTTTTTTCATGCTACCTGCATCCTCAAACTAGAGCCGCATTTCCCCGCGTTGCTTCAAACGACCCGTTTCGCGGTCGGTTTCGAACCCAAGTCGGTTGGGGGTTGCATATCACTGCATATAGTTTTATTGACCATAGATTGCATGGGTAGTGTTTTGTTAAAGCACACCGTTAAACAAGCTTGAATAATTTCCACTGTCATTCCCGCACAGAGTGATGATCATGGCGCCCACAAAGAGCCCGAGGTCTCTTCATTTTAATGTAGATTTATTTCCCCCTTGGAATTTGTTGATAGAACTGTTTTGGTATTAGACAACAGTGTTAGCTTGCATATATTGGCTTCATTTAAATAATTTTTGTCATGTTAAACATAGATAAAGTAGCTGAACGATGCACATTGTGTCTCAATGTTTGCAACTTAGCCGGAAAGGGCCTAATGATGATAATTTCATATATGACAGGAAGATTCCGAACTCAAAATGTTGAAGCGAAAAGAGAAGAAGGCCCCTATGGTCGAAGAGGATCCCGATGTGGAAGTTGTTACCAAAACCGAATACATCTATGAGGACACCAAGTGTATATCTGGTGTAGAGCCTAAGTACCAGTGGGGAGAGATATACAGGTTGATCACGCGATGAGAAGTGCCTGATATGGGCTTGGAGGAACAAGGAATATATGCCAACATAGAGAGATCTTCACTGACGAAGATTGCACCCAGACCAGAGCTCTTCCCCTCCTCGGAAGTGATAGGTTGGATTCTTCCCCAGGCAGATGTAACCACTATGATCCTGGAGAATGTTAAGAAACAAGGCTATGTTGCCTATAGCCCAGGATATGTAGCCTTGGCCTACCACCTACCAGAAGCACAAGTATTTTTGTCTAATGATTGGCTAAGAAACATTAGAATGGATCTTGTTGAGACCCTTAAAAGAATGTTGTTGTCTGGAAAACATTTCAGAACCAGGCCAACGGGTGAATATGACACAACAAGCTTAAGGGCCCCGTATAGGTTCATCGCCTTAATGCTTAACAGGATTTTTGGGAGAGCTCATGGAAGGAGCTTCAAATTGGAGTGGATGCCAATTATTTTTTATGTTGCAACCCAGGGGACCATTTTCAACTAAGCCAACATAGTATCAAACAGTCTTTCAGCTTGCATGGCCTCAGCCTTGGGTGGAGTGTCCCAAAAGAGGTCAGAATTTTATATGAGTTCCATACTCGTCGATTGTATATTGTGCAATCAACCTTTCCCTGGACTAAGGTCCATCTGGGATAGGGAGAGGATGCCTGTTTATTCTGCATACAAGCCATTGTGGGCGTACAAGTACCACATCCACTATCGGGAGGCCTGTGAACATTTCATCATGCCATTGTACACTCTCATTTTTCTGAAAGAATGTGACTGCATGTTAGAAGAGGCATTGCAGGTAATTGAGGAATATGCAGATTATTATTTGACCGAGGATGGCTTCTACTTCAGAATGTTTGGAGGTTCCAGAGCACCCTCCCTACTACCCAAATACGCCACTGACTACATCATTCATAAAGAGGCGGTTAGGCAAGTCTTCCTAGATGGCATAGGAAGCTTTTTGTTTGAACATAAGAAGGCTGCCTATCCCCCTTTGCCTTTCAAGTTAGGAAGTTATAAGTTTACTAGAGTGAAGAAAGCAGATGAGTTTGTAGAAGAGTTGGAAAGGTTTCATTTTGGTGAGATGCCCTTCCATAGAAATGACTCCCGCAGTAAAGTGGCTTAACACTGCAAAGAGAACAATGTCCATTTCGAATACACCCACCATTGGGATAGAGAAGAATTCGTCTTCTGGAGTGCATTGAATATAACAGCCTTAAGGAAAAGGTTCAAAAAGAATATCACCACAAAAGGTGGGAAGAGGCAAGATGAACAAGAAAAAGCTGATGAAGAAGCCAGGAAAAGAAATGAGGAGGCCCAAAGATTGGCCCAACAAGCTGCAGGGTGGCTGCAGGGAGAAGAAGAAGAGAAAAGAAAAGCTGTACAAGAGGCAGCTAGAAAAGCAGAGGAAGATGCAAGAAATGAAGAAGAAGAAAGGAAAAGGAAGCTTATGAAGAGCTTAAAAAACAAGAAGTAGAGAGGCTAAAGCTGACTCGGACAGAGACAGAACAGTCAGCCTCCGACACAGCTGGCGGTCAGACCCAGGACATGGAGAACCCCGAGGTTCAGGACCCAGAAGTACCGGCTGTCAGCACACCTGGATAGTCTATGGTCCCCACACTTAAATTGGTCCCCTTTGAACAGAAGGTAGGGTAAGAAATCCCTAATTTTAATACTGTCTTCTATGACAAAGATACAAAGAGGATAGTGAAGAGGACTGAAAAGAAGGTCGAAACAGGAGGTTTGTCTGGAAAGATGATAACGAATATAACTGTGGTATATGGGACAGACTGAGATCCAAGATTCACTATTAGAGCAGGAGCTACATTAATCCACACCTCGGAGGATAATGTAGACAAAATCATGACAGATATCGAGCAATCCAAGAAGTCTTCTGCTCAGCTGAAAGACACAATAAGAAGGGAGAGAGAAGAAAACAGTAAGCTGAAGAGGAAATATGAGGACATGCAAAAGGAGATGAGGTCTTCTAAATATGAATTATAGGTTCTCCAAGCGAAAAGGGGGTCTTTGGAAACTACACAAGAATGTCTGGAGAGAGTGCAGCAAGAGTATCAGGAGCTAAGGGTTGAGAAGGAACAGCTACTGGGAAAAATAGAAGTCTTAGAGCTGCAAAAGACCACCTTGGAGGCAAATGAACAACAAGCTCAAGAACAAGAGATGAAACTTCGAGAGCAAATTTCTTCTCTATCAACTACTTTAGAAGAAGC
Source organism: Pseudotsuga menziesii (assembly GCA_001517045.1). Classification (NCBI taxonomy): domain Eukaryota; kingdom Viridiplantae; phylum Streptophyta; class Pinopsida; order Pinales; family Pinaceae; genus Pseudotsuga; species Pseudotsuga menziesii. Next base: position 77,599 of record LPNX010091276.1, read on the forward strand.
AAAAGAGTAGCAGGTTGACCTCCAACCTTTCAAGGAACATGTGTTGGCACAAAAGGCCAAGATGCTTCAGCTGCAGATTGCCATAGAAGAGGAGAGATGCAAAGTTTTGCAAGTAGATGGTCGATTAGAGGAAATTCTGGAGACTTCTTGTTATTTTTTTGATAGATCTCAGGACGTCTTAGAGGTCCTGACAGCAAGAATGGCAAGGCTAGAAAATAATGAAGAAACTCCTGCAGAGCTGCCCTCGAAAGATCAGCAGGCCCTTAAGCAGGATTATGACTTATTAGAGTTTGCTATAAACACAGCAGAGGATTTCAAAAATGCTGTTAGAAAGATGAAAAGAGCATGCACAGAATTCTTCAGAAGGCTCCTGATTACCTATAACCGGTGCCAAGTAGCAGCTGAGCAGAGGCTAGATGTTTTTCCAGATCACAACTCATTTGTGGATATTTTACAGAGGAGGTATCAAGAGGAGGAAGCAAAAATACAGCACATTAGGGCCTCCGATAACCAAATCTTAAGGAGTGAAGTATATCATTCCGCCATCAGTGTGCAGCTATTGGAGGACCAGCTTCGTTTGAGTGCGGCCAGAATTGAGGCCATCAAGAACCAAGCTGTGAAGTTCGAGATAAACATTCAATTTTTGGAACCTTGTGTGTTTGAAGGCATCGCCTCTGAGGCTTTGGCATGGAAGAAATTCCTAAATACTCAAGTCGGGCCCTCCTCGTGAATAATCATTCGCTTTTGTAATATGTAACAGTTTTGTAAACACTTAAGGAAAGTGAATTTTTGGGAGGCAAAGAGTTGCGAATCCCAAGAGTCATACATGGGCAGCCCAACAATCTCATCCTTTTTGTATAAATATAGGAGACTTAGAGGAAGAAGGGGATTTTTCCCAGTTAGACATGTAAAGAGATATTGTAAGAAGAAATACTTTTTTTTGCAATAAATAATTATTGTTTGCCTGTTGGAGAAAGTTTGGTGGGACGTTCAAATGCTATGGTATGGATTGGTGAAAGATGAACTATTTTGTTTTTCAGTTTTTGTCCATTAACTATGAGATCATTCTAACTCTTAGAGCCTATGTTCTTGTTTGAATGATTTATGGTTTATTTTGTGAAACTACCATCATGAGTAATGAATGTTGTTAATAAACAATTGGCTATCTGATTGTCTAAATATCTTTAATCGTTCATGTGTTGTGGGAAGGAATGTCAGCTATCTGTAATTTCTCTTTATAATGCATGTACCATATACATTACTCATAAATAAGTTACCATTTGGCTCCCTGGAGATAGGTAGATAGTTAGTTTACTTCATTACTACATATGTGATTGAGATGCCTATGAGTTATAAGATGGAAGGTAAGCACCTGCGCATCACGTTGTGACTACTCCCCGCATCCTTATCACCTTTCATTGTTAATTAGGCACGTGCATTTCATACTTTAAGTCAAAATACAAAAAACATATACAATGGACCGGGCCACAACAGGTAAACCCTTTTGTTACTTGACCTACGGTAGCTGGACTGCAAACCAGACGGATTCCCTACACCAAACAGTCATGGGCTAGTTGGGAACATTGACTGGGGAGAATCCCTTGCTGTTGTTTCCTACGAATTTCCAGGCCTCAACAGTTTTTGGTGCTAGAAGGAGGGCCGCCAGTGCATGGTTGGCCGTGGAAACGTATTTTCCCAAGATTACCCCACCAACAGATATTTGGAAGTTTTCAACCTGACCAAAGTGCTGAACAGGTTTTGTTCCACCTTTGAAGCAAGTAAGCCTGGTTTCACCTTACGTTTCTCTTTGCTCAGACTCCTATTCTTTTACCTTTTCTCATGGCAGGTATCAATGTGAATCATCCCAACCCACTACTGGCTTGGAGAACTAGATCACCTTTGAACCTGACACCTCCTTTGCATAACCTACCTCAAGCATTTGAGAAGCTGCTACCTAAGTTTGATCCCGATGAAAAGATTGCTGTAGATGACCACTTGCAAAGTTTCTATTTAGCAATAGAAGGGCTAAGTGCTGGGGAGTATGAGGATGTTGTCTGTAGATTATTCCCTCACACCCTTAAAGGAGCAGCAACATCCTGGTATTTCGGTTTTCCTGCAAGCTCTATTCTTGATTGGGACACCTTTGAAAGGATTTTCAGAAGTAAATACACAGCCCAAAAGACGCATGCCTCACTAATGAAAGGTCTTGGATTGTTAAAAAAAGAGAAGGATGAGAAGGTGCATCATTTTACTCAAAGGTTTTCAACATACCTAAAGAACTTCTCTGAAAATGACAGATCCTCAGACAAAGTCTTAATTGAATATTATACCTCAGCCCTAGGTCCTAAGCTGGCCATGTTTGCCAAAATGAAAGCTCTACCTACGTTGGTAGAGACTTATGAAGAAGTAGAAAGGATAGAGGCTGAAAAGGAAAGTATAGAAGACTATCCCAAGCAACCTGAGGAAAAAACTATCGGGAGAAGAGCCTTATTGCTGTCAAATCCTAAAGAGGAACAATCACATGATTTTGAGGAAATGCTGAAAATGATTCAGAAACTATCCAACCAAATAATAGAACTGGAGAAAGAAAGGGAAGTTCAGAAAACTTATAAACCCCGCTACCAAAAAAGGGAGAATAACAACCAATGGAAAATCCCTCCACCAAATTCAACATCAATGAAAATAACAGAGGTAGGGGGGGATAATTTCTGCACTTTTCACCAACAACGTCATTCTGAAAAGAAGTGTCCTCAATGGTTAAATTCAATGACATTGGTTATGAATTAGCTGCTAGACTCTAAACTGACTAAGGACAGTGGTAAAGAGGAAAAGAAAAACAAGACCACAGAGAAACAAGAAGATGATAGTATGTTTTTATGGGATGGTGTCTCGCTGTTCGACACAGAGGAGAGTGCTCTTAAATCTGAATACACACCTACAGCAACATAAGACATGGATTTGATAATTAAAGACAATGCAACAATCGCAAAGTTTAAGAGGTTGCAAACGTATGTTAAGAGACAGGTAAATGCCAATGTTGAAGATAAAACACCAGAAGTCACTACTGTCATGGAACCAATCAACGAGCCTGTCAAACTTATGGAAGGACAGGTAAATGTTGATGAAGGAAACACTGAAAAAATTAAGGAGGTTAAAGAATATGTACCCTTAGAAAATCAGCCAGGAGAAGAAGGCAATTGGGAAGAAAAAGCTAAAACCCCGCCTTTTCTTTTTACTCTGGAAATGCTGAATCATAATGTGCATAATTGTTTGGTAGATTCTGGGTCATCGGTAAATGTTATGCCACTTGAGTTTTGCAAAAAGATTAATGGGAAGCTAGATCCCACAGCCTAGGAAGTAGTGCAGCTAGATAGAACGGGTGTCAAAGTAGTGGGAGAAATGAAGAATGTTCTCATACGCTTATCTGCAAATAACAAGATATGTCAATTTATTGACATTATGGTGGCTGACATACCGGATGGATATGGGCTTATTCTTAACCGTGATTGGTCTTCCAGGTTAAAAGGTTATTTTGCTTCAGATTGGTCTCATTTATGGTTACCTCTTAAGGGTCTCCCTAATCAAATTAAAATTTTGAGAGACTCTTACATGAAGCATACTGTCACTAATATGGGAGAAGGTAATGTATCTGCTAACTCTGTCCTGGGAAATTATCTAACAGAGCTCAAACTAAGATATGATACCTCAGGAAAGGCCAGTTCTAGAATTGACACTTAGCCTGAGCTCCTTCAATTTCCTCAAGCTGATAAGGATGAATGCAGACTAGTAGACATGGTTTCGATTTCAAAAATAGCACACTTAGACCATGGATAGGTTTTTGGTCTACACTACAGCCTAGCCCTTTAACTCATTGGATTGAAGAAATTTTAGGGTGGGCACACATTTTCTTTTCTTTTGCTTTGTACATAAATAAATTGATTTTGTTTTTCTTTAATGCTTTAATGTTGTTTTTTGTTTGTTTATTAAGTTGATGTTGTTTTCTTTTGTTTTAATGCTTTGTTATTAGCTCTTTTGGTTTGGAATAAAGAGGCAAACTTTTGGTTGCAATGGAAACATCGGGGTTCTTAATTAACTGAAATCTTGAGCAAAATACTGTGCTTTAAAACATAGAATGTCTTCTAGTAGCTGTGTTCCTAATTGGCCATGCATTCATTGAAGCCCTACTTAACCCCTGTAAATAACTCAGAATTAAGAGGTCTGGAATACTATTTCGAGGCTCCATCCATTTCACATCTAAAATGTCCAAGGGAGTGACAGCAAAAGGCCCACGGAAAGGAAGCAAGGTAAACAGTATATCATATATAAATGATCCCATGCCACGATTTCAAAAAAGCTAAAATCTATCAAGAGTCAAAACTCCTTAAAGAAACAATACATATTAAAGCAAAGTATCAAAAAGCATGAATTTCAAATTGCCAAAAGTTCCTCTCCGTCCATGAGATGAAAAGTAAATTCTTTTCTCACACAAAAGGACACTATGGATAGAGGATCCTGAATAAAATTCAGAAAGAAAGGCAGATGGAGGACTCAAAAGAACTAAAGTTCAAATGGCACAAAAGTGCAATTGGCATGGGAATGAGGAACAAATGGATAGTTTTGTTATCATATGCTACAATCCTGTGGTGTCCAATCTAGAAACTACTTAAAAGTGGGTAAAATTAACCTCACTTATTAGGCCTCAAAAGAGTATTCAGACTTGCAAATATTTCTGATGAATGAACTGCTTCTCAATGATTTAAATGCATGGGTTGGCCAGCTTAGGAATACAAACATCTAGAAGACTTAAATTTTGAGCTAGACAGTCTTTTACTGGGGAGGAGTTAAGTCAAAAATCTGGGGTTCACTAGGTAGTCGCCAATTGTTGTAGGTGCAACATTTTCCCAAAATTCAAATTTTTTTGGGACCCTCCTTGTTTGCTTATATCGGTTTGATTTTCTTCTTTGATTTGACCTGATGATTCTTCAAAAATATTTTTCTAATGCTTGAAGTAATCCACCACTTGTTTTAGTTTATCATTTCCTTTGAATACATTTTCAAGTTTGTGAGTCGGAAGTTTATTTGCTTGCAACCAGTCGTTGCGGAGAAATAATCAGCTTTAGCTTCGTTATTTTCCTCCGAGGCGTTTGTCTCAATCGGTTGATTTTTTCATTTTCACATTAGAACATCTTGTTACTTCATTCTCCGTAGTTGTGGACGGCAGATTGTGAAGTCTCCGGATTATCGCTTTGACTTTTTGGACCTCACGTTGTTGTTTTCGCCGCTCCTTAAGTTTTGGGCTTCCACCGTTGCGAATGGAAAAAGCACTAGCCTTCCGGTCTTTTAGTCGTTTTTTCTCCGATATTGATTTTCGCATATCGCGGACGGTGATGTCCTTTAAGACTCCACCGTTGTGGCTCCCTTTTCCGCTATCACTCTGATGTTTAATCCTGTAAGCTCCGACGCGTTATGATATTTCTCCTGGTTATCCCCGTGGATAGATTAGTGGTTTTGCCACCTGACGTTGCAGAAGGAATTAGCCTTATGACATCCGATCCGTTTGTCTCTGCCGTCTGATCTTTTATTTTTTCGCCCTCCGCTTATGGTTGACTATATATATGTGGTCGGGCATGTGGACTATTCTATTACTTTTTCCAACTGTCGCTCTCTGTCACTCTCGTGTGTTGTCGTTCTCTCAAGCTCACAAGGACCCCCATTGTCGGTACCCGCATTTCTAGGTGGCTCAACTGTGGAAGCTTGACAGTCCTCTTCCTGTCGGTCACACTGCTTTTCTAGGTAGGATCTTGTCACCTTACCCGTTCCATTGAGCATTTTGTTGATTTTTCTATGGTTAGGTTTTCCCACGGCCATTTTTCGCTTGGCCCCGTTCGTTACATGTATATATATAGTGGGGGGTCTTGTATTGTAGCTATCAGTAGGAGTGGTTTTTGGCCCACAGAGTAGTTTCCATCCATAGTCGTTATGTGTTTCAAACCTGCGCTTAGTGTTTGGGGAGATTGGTGCAGACGATCGTTACGCTGTCTGTGCCAATCTGCCCCATTTGCTGATAAGTCGATAGAGGACAGTTTTTCATGGCCTCCCTGTGATGCTTGGATTAGTTGCCCCCTTTTTCTATGCTACCTGTATCCTCAAACCAAAGCCGCATTTCCCCGCGCTGCTTCAAACGACCCGTTTCGCGGTCGGTTTCGAACCCGAGCCAGTTGGGGGTTGCATATCACTGCATATAGTTTTATTGGCCATAGATTGCATGGGTAGTGTTTTGTTAAAGCACACCACTGAACAAGCTTGAATAATTTTGACTGTCATTCCCGTCCAGAGCGATGATCATGGCGCCCATAGAGAGCCCGAGGTCTCTTCATTTTAATGTAGATTTATTTCCCGCTTTGAATTTGTTGATAGAACTGTTTTGGTATTAGACAACAGTGTTAGCTTGCATATATTGGATTCATTTAACTAATTTTCGTCATGTTAAACATAGATAAAGTAGCTGAACACTGCACATTGTGTCTCAATGTTTGCAACTTAGCTGGAAAGGGCCTAATGATGATAATTTCATATATGACAGGAATATTTCGAACTCAAAATGTCGAAGCGACAAAAGAAGAAGGCCCCTGTGGTCGAAGAGGATCCTGATGTGGAAGTTGTTACCAAAACTGAATACATCTATGAGGACACCAAGTGTATATCTGGTGTAGAGCCTGAGTACTAGTGGGGAGAGATATACAGGTTGATCACGCGACGAGAAGTGCCTGATATGGGCTTGGAGGAAGAAGGCATATATGCCAACATAGAGAGATCTTTGCTGATGAATATTGCCACTAGACCAGAGCTCTTCCCCTGCTCAGAAGTGATAGGTTGGATTCTGCCCCGGGCAGATGTAACCACTATGATCTTGGAGAATGTTGACAAACAAGGCTATGCTGCCTATAGCCCAGGATGTGTAGCTCTGGCCTACCACCTGCCAGAAGCAAAAGTATTTTTGTCTAATGATTGGCTGAGAAACATTAGAATGGATCTTGTTGAGACCCTTAAAAGAATGTTGTTGTCTGGAAAACATTTCAGAACCAGGCCAACGGGTGAATATGACACAGCAAGCTTAAGGGCCCCATACAGGTTCATCGCCTTAATGCTTAAAAGGATTTTTGGGATAGCTCATGGCAGGAGCTTCAAATTGGAGTGGATGCCAATTATTTTTTATGTTGCAACCCAGGTGTTATCCCTAAAGTTGAACCTAGACTATGGGATTCAAGATTAAGGAAATCGTGTTCTCAAATATACAAATCAATGAAATCAAACTGATATACAAGTAAAGCTATTGGAAAAGTGTCCCAACTATCAATGAAATAGGTTGGTATAACATGAAAGCTGTAGGTAAAATCAAACAATCACTGAAGAACCAAACTGATATAAAATCAAGGCTGTTTGTACAATTCACACAATTATAAGTGGACTAAACTGATATGAAATCAAAAGCTGTAAAAAGCATCACACAGTTTACAATAAACTAAGCTGGTACATATCACACACTGGTATAATATGAGTATTTGTAAGAATATGAAAAATACAGGCTGGTAGGTCAATAAGAGCTGCAAGATAATCCACAAAAACTATATAACATAAGATAAAATACAGAATTCAATAGCAAGGTTACTATGATCCTGAAAACAAGAAGTGAAACTGCCACTGTCTATAAAAATATAAAGATAATTGTCTCTCACGATAAGAATTAGTGCAATGGAATATGAATGACCATATGCATAACAAAATTATCAGAAAAACAATTTATGACATACAAAAGCAAATCATCATCATGTTTCATTCATAAATAGAACCTGTACAGAAGCTGCATCAAGTCTATGTCATACAGGCAGTGCTCTAAAACAGGGCTTGCATTCTCCAAAATCTGCCAACCTCTATCCCTCCCCTCTTATTAAAGGAAGAACTCCCCTCTTATAAAAAAAATGTTATCCATAAACTAACCATAGATCCTATATTCAAGGATCGAACCTTCTCTAATATAGGGCAGTTAATCCCTTTAAACAAGTATTAGATTACAAGTGTAAACTAAAAGAGACATCTGTATCTTTAAATTCTTAAATGCTACTGGAAGATATTGACCAAATCCTTAATAGTCTGGAGATGATGAGATTAGATTGCTAACTCAACTCCTTGAAATCTGGAATCATTGGAAGTGCTACCTTCAAATTCAGAATGCTCATGACCATAAGCGGCAATCACCATTCTCGTCCTCTGTCAATTCCTTAATGCCAAGTAGCAATGGACTGTTGAATATCCAACTAAAAGCACAGGTTTGTCCTTGTTTTTCCCTTTCTTGAGTTCACTCATCTAGCCTTCTGATACGAGGTGCCAATCTGCAAACATAATCTTGGGCCTTCCTTCCCTTGCTTGAAAGATCTTCAATTTTCTCCACATTCCATCTCTTAACCAAGAATTCCAAAATGTCAGCATAGTCCCTCGCTGTGTATACACCTAATCTCTGAGCAACAGCTGAAAAGTGCTCAAACAAATTATCATCCTGCCCATCATACATTAAATGTGTAGGCATGGAAACCTTTTTCCGCATCATATCTTCAAAAGCTAACATTGTGGTGTCAGGGTCAATCTCAAACAACTTTTCCACTATCTTAGTATATGCAGTCTCATGGCACTTCTCGTCTGAAGCAATAGTTCCACATATATGGGCCAGTTTTAGATCACCATATCCTTTAGCAAATCTTGCAATGTTACCATGTGATATAAATGTTGCTCTCTCCTGGAAAGAAGTGTATAAGAAGCCAAGATAGGGACTATTTTCTGTATAGGGATCCATTCCAGATCTAACTAGATACTGTATGGTTTTTTCATTCTGTCTCATGTCCACTCGGCCACACAAGTAAAGATATTTATTAAGAAGATCACCATGTCTATTCTCCTCAGCTGTCCACATACGTGTCCACGTTTCCCAGCATGTGGGACTGGCACCAGTCTCATCTCTTACACCGTCCAGGGCGTTCATCATAGTCTGGTAAGTAGGCAACGCTTCCTCTGTAATCATATCTCCCACTAGACAAACTAAATAGTCATCTGGTAATTCAAGCGACCGCTCCCGTAATTCTTTACTATTCATCAATGAAGCCCTCAGAAGCTGGATCAAGTAAAAATTCTTGTGGCTTCCAAGACTTCTCAACGGATTTCAAGTGAATCAATATATTGTTTTTTTCCTAGTCCTCAAGTGATTTAAATATCTCAACTTTCTCAGGTGGCATGGAATGAGTCACCTGTTTATGAACTTCACGTGGTTGGACATTAATTTTTATCTTTCCAACTTCCTTTGCCTTGGGAGGCAGCGTTGTGGCCATGGAAACCTTGTGCGATCTGCCCAATTTGGCCAACCCAAGCTTGCTTCCATGGAAGAGTGGCTTAGGTGCAAGGAGTCTTGTTACTGAGGAACAACCAAAATTGGGAGCTCCCATGCATTCTACAAGACAGACAGCAGGCGCCATCTCTTCTCTTCAATTCACCAGTAGAATAATGAGAGAAATTTTGGGGAAAAATGTGCATTTAGTTGATTTTGCCATGATCAATGCTAGCACTCATTACATGAACTATTCAAATTTCAAAAATGAGAACATGTGTACCCTTCCATAAATGCCACCATACAACTCATTATTTCGTGGACAGGAGTGCATTTTTGTTTAAAACCATGTCCATACCGAATGCTCCAAAATTATGAATATGACAAAAGTTTATTATCATCTGATATACCATGATATTAATAAATAATAAGCTTTTCAATGAAATATCATTTGGACATTCTGTCATCAGAAATTAAAATGCTGCCAGTTCAGGATATGCTGCCAGCTGTAAGAATTCCCCATATAACATATACTCTTTTCCACATACATGGGCTGAATGAAAATTTTGATGATTGTAGGTAACAAAGGAAACCCTAATGGTGAACAAATAATCAAAAAATATAAAACAAAGCAACATTAAAACAATAAAAACCAAGGATAATCAAAAAATTTAAAAATAAACAGGTGAAACAACCTTAGAGATAACACCAAGGGACCATTTTCAACTCGGCCAACATACTATCAAACAGTCTTTCAGCCTGCATGGCCTCAGCCTTGGGTGGAGTGTCCCAAAAGAGGTCAGAATTTTATATGAGTTCCATACTCGTCGATTGTATATTGTGCAATCAACCTTTCCCTGGACTAAGGTGCATCTGGGATAGGGAGAGGATGCCTGTTTATTCTACATCCAAGCCACTGTGGGCACACAAGTACCATAGCCACTACCGGGAGGTCTATGAACATTTCATCATACCATTGTACACTCTCATTTTTCTGAAAGAATGTGACTGTATGTCAGAAGAGGCATTGCAGGTAATTGAGGAATATGCGGATTATTATTTCACCGAGGATGGCCTCTACTTCAAAATATTTGGAGGTTCTAGAGCACCCTCCCTACTACACAAATACGCCACTGACTACATCATTCATAAAGAGGCAGTTAGGAAAGCTTCATGGATGGCATAGGAAGATTTTTGTTTGAACATAAGAAGGCTGCCTATCCCCCTTTGCCTTTCAAGTTAGGAAGTTATAGGTTTACCAGAGTGAAGAAAGCAGATGTGTTTGTAGAAGAGTTGGAAAGGTTTCATTTTGGTGAGATGCCCTTCCATAGAAATGACTCCGGCAGTAAAGTGGCTGAACACTGCAAAGAGAACAATGTCCATTTCGAATACACCCACCATTAGGATAGAGAAGAGTCTGTCTTCTGCAGTGCATTGAATATAACAGCCTTAAGGAAAAGGTTCAAAAAGAAGATCACCACAAAAGGTGGGAAGAGGCAAGATGAAGAAGCAAAAGCTGATGAAGAAACTAGGAAAAGAAATGAGGAGGCCCAAAGATTGGCCCAACAAGATGTAGGGTGGCTATAGGGAGAAGAAGAAGAGAAAAGAAAAGCTGCACAAGAGGCAGCTAGAAAAGCAGAGGAAGATGCAAGAAATGAAGAAGAAGAAAGGAAAAGGAAGCTTGATGAAGAGCTTCAGAAATAGGAAGCAGAGAGGCTAAAGCTGACTCGGACAGAGACAGAACAGTCAGCCTCCGACACAGCTGGCGGTCATACCCAGCACATGGAGAACCCCGAGGTTAAGGACCCAGAAGTACCGACTGTCAGCACACCTGCATAGTCTATGGTCCCCAAACTTAAATTGGTCTCCTTTGAACAGAAGGTAGGGGAATAAATCCCTGATTTTAATACTGTCTTCTATGACAAAGAGACAAAGAGGATAGTGAAGAGGACTGAAAAGAAGGTCAAAATAGGAGGTTTGTCCGGAAAGATGATAACGGATACAACCATGGTATATGGGATAGACCGAGATCCAAGATTCACCATTAGAGTAGGAGCTGCATTAATCCACGCCTTGGAGGATAATGTAGAAAAAATCATGACAGATCTCGAGCAATCCAATAAGTCTTATGCTCAGCTGAAAGACACATTAAGAAGGAAATATGAGGACATGCAAAAGGAGATGAGGTCTTCTAATTATGAACTGCAAGTTCTCCAAGCGGAAAGGGGGTCTTTGGAAACTACACAAGAATGTCTGGAGAGAGTGCAACAAGAGTATCAGGAGCTAAGGGTTGAGAAGGAACAACTGCTGGGAAAAATAAAAGTCTTAGAGCTACAAAAGATCACCTTGGAGGCAAATGAACAGCAAGCTCAAGAACAAGAGATGAAACTTCGAGAGAAAATTTCTTCTCTAACAACCGCTTTAGAAGAAGCAAAAGAGCAGTAGGTTGACCTCCAACCTTTCAAGAAACATGTGCTGGCACAAAAGGCCAAGATGCTTCAGCTGCAGATTGCCATAGAAGAGGAGAGATGCAAATTTTTGCAAGTAGATGGTCGATTAGAGGAAATTCTGGAGACTTCTTCTTATTTTGTTGATAGATCTCAGGACGTCCTGGAGGTCCTGACAGCAAGAATGGCAAGGCTGGAAAATAATGAAGAAACTCCTACAGAGCTGGCCTCAAAATATCGCCAGGCCCTTAAGCAGGATTACGACTTATTAGAGTTTGATATAAACATAGCAGAGGATTTCAAAAAAGCTGTTAGAAAGACAAAAGGAGCATGCACAGAATTCTTCAGAAGGCTCCTGATTACCTATAACCGGTGCCAAGTAGCAGCTGAGTAGAGGCTAGATTTTTTTCTAGATCACAACTCATTTGTGGAGATTTTACAGAGGAGGTATCAAGAGGAGGAAGAAAAAATACAGCACATTAGGGCCCTTGATAACCAAATATTAAGGAGTGAAGTAGATCATTCTGCCATCAGTGTGCAGCTATTGGAGGACCAGCTTCATTTGAGTGTGGCCAGAATTGAGGCCATTAAGAACCAAGCTACGAAGTTCGAGATAAACATTCAATTTTTGGAACCTTGTGCATTTGAAGGCATCGCCTCTGAGGCTTTGGCGTGGAAAAAATTCCTAAATACTCAAGTCGGGCCCTCCTCGTGAATAATCATTCACTTTTGTAATATGTAACAATTTTGTAAACACTTAAGGAAAGTGAATGTTTGGGAGGCGAAGAGTTGGGAAGCCCAAGAGTAATTCGTGGGCAGCCCAACAGTCTCATCCTTTTTGTATAAATATAGGATTCTTAGAGGAAGAAGGGGCTTTTTCCCAATTAGACATGTAAAAAGATATTGTAAGAAGAACTACTTTTTTTTGCAATAAAGAATTATTGTTTGCCTGTTGGAGAAAGTTTGGTGGGATGTTCAAATGCTATGGTATGGATTGGTGAAAGATGAACTATTTCATTTTTTAGCTTTTGTCCATTAACTATGAGATCGTTCTAACTCTTACAGCCTATCTTCTTGTTTGAATGATTTCTGGTTTATTTTGTGAAACTACCATCATGAGTAATGAATGTTGTTAATAAACAATTGGCTATCTGATTGTCTAAATATCTATAATCGTTCATGTGTTGTGGGAAGGAATATCAACTATATGTAATTTCTCTTTATAATGCATGTACCATATACATTACTCATAAATAAGTTACCATTTGGCTCCCTGGGGATAGGTAGATAGTTAGTTTACTTCATTACTGCATATGTGATTGAGATGCCTGTGAGTTATAAGACAGAAGGTAAGCACCTGCGCATCACGTTGTGACTACTCCCCGCATCCTTATCACCTTGCATTGTTAATTAGGCACGTGCATTTCATACTTTAAGTCAAAATACAAAAACATATACGGTGGACCGGGCCGCAACTGGTAAACCCTTTTGTTACTTGACCTACAGCAGCCGGACCGCAAACCGGACGAATTCCCTACACCAAACAGTCACGGGCTAGTTGGGAACGTTGACTGGGGAGAATCCCAATTTTTAGGCCTCAACAGTATCATGCACCTGTTCCCTTCCCTGGTGGAATAAAAGGTCCAAAAAAATCAATAGCCCATTTGTCAAATTCTTGCAAATTTATCTGAGGTACTAGTGGAATTTCATCTTGTTGCGACGGATTTCCAGTTCTCTGACAAATATCCTAGGTTTGACAATATTCTCTAGTATCCGCATGCAAGGTGGGCCACCACAATATTTCTTGCAATATCTTCTGCACTATATCTTTTCCAGTATAATGTCCTCTTGCGACACCAACATGCACTTCATTCAATATCATTGGCTTCTTTTGTTCTAATACAAAACAATGAATAATTTCATCTGGTCCCATTTTATATAGTTGTCCAAATATCAATTGGAAATCTGCATGTCACACAACTATTTTTTTTTTTCTGTGTAGTACTAAATCCTTCTGGTGCATATCTTGTACTCAAGAAATGTATAATATCTTTGTAATTATAATCAAACAACATGATAAAAAATAGCTGCACAGTAAGGAGACTATCGTTGAGGTTCATAGGTTCTTCTCCACTTTCAAGCCTCAAGATGTGGTCTGGTCCTGAGTTCAGTCGACCTGGCTTAACAATAACTTCAAATTCAAATTCCTGGAAAAGGACAATCCACCGACAAATCTTTCCCCCCAATACTGGCTTGTTCACAAGGTATTTCAATGTTGAATGGTCTGCGAACATATTGAAATGTCCACTTAACAAATATTGTCAAAAATTTTGAAGCGCATACATCATAGCTAAGCCTTCTCTTTTGGTTGTAGTGTAATTCTTCTCTACTGTTGATAATTTCCTACCAGTGACGAAAATAGGATGATCAATCAACCCTTCTCCAGGCTGCACAAGTACACCACCAAGTGTGATATATGACACATCAAAATGTATGTGAAATTCCTTCTTCTAGTTTGGAAAAACTAAGATGGTTGTGACCATCTTATTATTCAGGAGATCTAGACTTCCTTGACATTTTTTCGTTCACTAAAACTTAATATCCTTTTTTTACACTTCTCCATCGTAGCAGTCACCTCTGTATATCCTTTGATAATTTTCCAATAGTACCCTATATGCCGAAACGTCGTTCTTAGCTTCTTCACTGTTGCAAGGGATGGTAGGTTGATGATAATCATGAATTTATTAGGGTCGAACAAGATTCCATCGTGACAAACTACATGGCCCAACATAAATCCAAATGGGGAACAAAATATATATTTCTTTAGATTCAATGAAATATGATAATGTTGACACCATTCTAGCATCATTTGGAGGCTCTTGATGTGATCCTTTATGAGCCCAAACACCCTCCATTCATCGAAGTAGACCTCCAGAACCCTATGAATAAAATCCTTGAAAGAATCCACTACTATCCTGGAAAAGATAGCAGGATCATTCTTGAGTCCAAAGGGCATTAACGTGTATTGAAAACACCCTCACTCCATTGCAATGGTTCTCTTGTTTTGATATTCCTTCACGATTCTGATATGATGGTAGCTAAAGAACCCATTAGTGAAAGAAAAAACTTCTTGACCCCCGACATTTTCTAATACCTCATCTATAAACGGAGTCGGAAACAGGTTATGTAAGTAGGCATCGTTCAACTTTCTTAGGTCAACGCAAATACGTGCTTCGTCAGTAGTTTTCTTATCTTACAATACTATTGTTATGATCAACTCAGATACTTCAACTGGTTCTATGATACCCACAACTAGCATTCGATATAATTCCATCTTAAATTTTTCTTTATATCACGGATTCAACTGGTATGGTCGATGCTTCGTAAGATTTGCATCAATATTTAATGGTATATTCATCTCTCCAAGGTCTTCAACAATCCCCTTCATTTCTGAAAATTTTGTAGGGAATAAATATTGAAATTCATGAAGTAGGTCCATGGTCTTCCTAACAGTTTTATCATCCCAATAATCTCCAATATTGGCGAACTTTGGATTCTGTGGGGTTCCAATGTTTACTTTCTTGAATTTCAACGAGTTCACAAAATGGTAACTAGAGATACCAAATCCTTCCACCACGTGAGTACCTTTAGACTCTCAGATGTTTATGTCTCATGGGTCATCATCATCAGGTTAACCCATCACATTGTAGCACTCCATCCAATGCTAGATTGTCGCGTTGCTCTGATTAAAGTTTGGCATCAACATAAGGATATCTTCAAATAAATTTGTATTGAGCACTTGCAATGCAACATCAATCGAAGGATTATCATCAACAAACTCAAATGTGTGTGTAAATATAGCATCCAACTCATCCCATTCAACAATAACTCATCGCAGCTCAACCAACATGTACCAGTTCCTTGGTATTATTTCCAATGTATGCACAAATTGATGAACCCATTCCTCTCGTGGGCATGGCTCCTGTTTCACATGACATTTTTCAATGTGCTCAATAGGATTAGTTAATCCTATGTGCTTTTGACTAGTATAACTGATCTTCTCTCCAAATCGTATCTCCATTAATTTCCATCATTGAGGCCAATCTTAGATAGATTGTTTATGTGCAACCCTCCATCTAGAAGGTGTAGCTTTAATTACAAAGTCCATATCGGACAAGCGTCGATGTTCTGTGAATTTTTCTTCAAATTATGTTAGAAAATATGCCAGGTTAGGTAAATCTTCATATGTGTGTACCTCACTTTCCTTTCTACCTACCCGTCACACTAACTATGTAATTCTTACACAAATTCTCATTGACACTTCATGCAATCGTTTCTACCAATTTTCCAAAGCTTCTCCAAAATTCGATGTATAGGAACTAACACTGTTCCAACTGAGATTTCTATCAGTCATTGCATTTACATAATCGTCCATTATGGAAGTAATGTTATATATATTGTTAAGATATCCGTCTTTCCCTTCACTATTCACTTTCTCGACGTATCTTTGTCCTTCTAGCAGGTCAATTGGTGCGACCACCCTTAGCTCTGAAACTTCAAATGTTAATATTATTTTCTTAAAATTTATAATTTTTTGATTATAAATCTCCCAGTCGATCCCTAGAAGTGTGGGATACATATTCGTATAATCAACGATGTCAACCACTTTGATGTTGGCATAAGTTTTAAGGATTTCTATCTTGATAGGCACTTGAGTCAGTCGACCAATAGGTAGAAATTTCGGCTAATTCGGTAATATGAGTTGGATAGAAGACCATACAAGTCTTGAATTTCCCATGCTCTCCCATGTTTTTCTAGTCAGAATGTTGACATCAAAGCCCAAGTCCAAAATAACATAATCCATATTATAATCTCCTATTTGTTCATTCATCCTTAGTTCGCTATCAGTATTCAATATTTTACCCACATGATTAACCCTTATTTTTTGTCACACCTCCTCTTGAGTTTCTTCTATTAGAGATGTCAATTTTGTGACAACATATTTATCATGGACTAGCAGTAAACAACTTTGAAACAAATCTTTTAGTTTACTAACATTTCTTGTCAGTTGCTTTTGGAGTAGCTTCTCAAATCTCTTAGTGATATCCAATATTGGTCTTCCAAAATTCGATGCTTTATTTGTGTCAACGAATTCTTGTCGCGTGTCCAAGAATACTTACTTTTATTTTTGGGTGTTGAATGGTTCTTTCTTTTGTGGTGTTGATCACACTTGCGGTTTTCCATTCAGTGCTTCTTTATCTGCTCTAGTCGCAGCACCTCCTCTTGTTACGACAACAATATGTGGTTCCCTTAGTTCAACAAAAATATTATGGATACTCTCATTGGGGCTTGGAATGGGATTATGCATTGGATCCAGGTTTCCCACATTTCTATCCTGCCACTCCGCAATCAACTATGGACATTTCTCAAAAATATGATCAAAATATTTTCAATACGAACATGTCGTAGTAGGACTTGTGCATTCCATGGAAAATGTCCAAAATGTCCACAATTATAACATATAATTTGGCCTCTTCCGTGACCAGATCCTCCTTGTCTCGGACTATGAAATTTACAACCCCCCTAGGTAGAGGGTATTATTGTTGTGGATACTGGTTCTATGGGTATTGGGCTGAGGGTACTGATCCTATGGATATTGAGCCCAAGCCTGATCATCATGCATTTGTTCATCATTCTTCATTAAAAATGTATCATTTTTTTTCTCCTACAACAACTGATATGCTCTTCAGTATTTCTCATCATGGCCTACTGATCGACAAAAATTATAGTATTATATGGCCAGCACACTTACAATCTTCTATAATTACAAACACTCTTCCGACTGATGGCGTCTAGTCTGGAATATTCTACACTAAGGAATCTATTAAGAACCCATGTCAACCCTTCTCTTTACTTTGTTGAGTATATTGTTGTGGGACTCATATGCTTTGTAAGTTGTCCTGTGAGTATATTGTATTATCTCACATTCATGGGGAGTAATATTTGTTGATATTATACTTAGTATATAAGTAAGTGTTGAGGCCAATGAAGGCATCGAAGAGTTATTTGTATTGAGCTTACTCAAAGGAGGTTTCCCCCTCGAAGTGGCCCCTGATCAATAAAATTCCTGCTGTGTTCTATTATTTCCATTATATCGTGCATTTTCATTATTTATTTTAGTAGGTTCCTCACATATGGTATTAGAGCACTTTCCTTGGCACAAGTGGGGAATTTGTTTTTCTCTTATTTTTGGCAAGAAAAAAGAGAGGGAAAAATTGGGCGGCAAATTTCAAATCAATTTCTAAAATTTTTTGCATAGATTCAAAATCAACAAGTTTCATATTTGAGTTCCTCTTGCAAAAATACACAGTTTCAAAAAAAAAATCTCATTTGGAGTTCCGAAAGTGGAGATATCGCTGATTTAAAATCGACTATTTTTTCAGAATTTTGGTGACGAGCACGGAAATTGTAGAGCGAAAATATTTTGACCAACTTCCCAAATTTCTATTCGGATTATGGGGGTAGATGCAAAGTGGTTGTTCCAGTTCCATAAATAGGTTATAATAATGGTTCTGAGCGATAAAGACCAAATTATGCTCATTTTAAACTTTTCATTTGAAAATCCTAGCTCTATTGATGGTTTTTTTTGCTCGTTGAGTAGAATTTCATCCTTTTGCAGTGCTTTTGAATGTTTTTATTATTGCAGTGGTGCTTCTTCTTTACATTTATATTGTTCATTTCAATTGCAAGTTTGGATCAAGGAATAACCCCTCTTCGCTTAACTGTGGGAAGTACTTGGGCATAACCCTAAAAAGCATTGTGAGGAGTACCACAGGAACCCCGAAGTAGTTGGCCATTGAGAGGACCTTTCAAGCGAAAAGGGCAATGAACCATACCTAACTGACTAGTTCCCACACGTGAGGCAAACCAAGAGCTTTCGTTTGTGGCAAAGCGGTTATCATTTTTATCTGAGCCGTAGAGTGAGGGATACTGCCCCATTACACAAGCCGTTAGATAGCATTGGTGGCTGAGTGACTCCCATGAACCTTTGGGAAGCTGAACATACTTGGGGTCCATATATATTTTTAGTTAAAAAATAGAAGATTGCATCTATCTAAAGCCGTTACAAATAAATTCCAGCTTTTAAAAAAAAAAACAAACAAAAAAATCCATGGCTATCACCCATGCTGGAGAAAACAAAAAAATGGAAGACAAACTTGCCACCCTCAAGATCAAACTCAAATATCTGGATCAAAAATTTCTTAGCTTCCATCTTCAGCATTCAACCATGAGCAACCGACGACATCCTGATTCTTCTGCAAACACTGGGTTCTCTTCTTCCAGCAACTTTCGTGGGCCAAAGCTTGACTTTCCTCACTTCAATGCTGATGATCCGACTCAATGGATTTATAAGGTAGAACAATATTTCAGCCTGCATAACAATTTTGATGTCATTAAAGTCCCACTTGCATCCTTTCATGTGGAACATGAACCCCTTTAATGTTTTTGTTGGTACATCAAGGATCATGAAGAGCCACAATGGACATATTTTTTCCAACTCCTTTTGCAATGATTTGGCCCTAGTGATTTTGATGACTTCACAAGAGAACTCAACAAACTTTTCCAAACTAGCACTATGAAAAAAATTGAGAAGCTGTCCAATCATACAGAAGGATTATATGATGCATTCTACAAGAGTTGTTTTATTAGTATGGTATGAAGGATGCAATCTGATATGAGGTTAAAATGTTCTTTCCCAACACAATGATGGAAGCCATAGGGTTGGCTAAGTTGGTAGAGGAAAATATCATGGCTCAACAACACTCCAAATCCACTTTTGTTCCATTCATAAATATGGTTTTCCCAAAACCTCCAATCACGCTAGCTCCTAGAACCGCTCTTATCAAGCATTTGTCTGAAGCTGAGATGTGAGAACATAGAGAAAAGGGGCTTTGTTCTACTTGTGATGATAAATTCACCCAGGGACATCAATGTGCTAAGAAAAATATCTATATCTTGGATGTGGATTCTCCTCCTGCACCTAAAAATTGTGAAGCTTCTTAGGATCTAGTAGATGTCCAGGTTGACATCCAGCAACCACCTGTTGACCCTCCTTCTCATGACGACCACCCAAAGATATCTCTCCATGCATTAGCCAGAGTCACCACCCCACTACCCATGCGGGTCAAGGGTTTCTTCAAGAATATCCATCTTACAATACTCATTGATTCTGGTACCACCCATACCTTCATTAACCCTTAGATCACCACACATGATGATTGGTTTTCCCAATATTGCATCTTTAAATTCATGATTTCCAATGGGGGCACCTTACCTAGCAAAGGAAAGTGTCACAATGTGCATATCTCTATTGGAGACTATAACTTGCGCTCTAAGATGTTTTCCATGCCCTTAGGTGATTGTGATGTGATTTTGGGCACTCAATGGTTACGCACACTTGGACCCATCTTATGGGATTTTGCTGAACATTGGATGCAGTTTTCAATCAATGGGGAAAAACACACATTGAAAGGCTTACAACTAGGGTGTCTCAGAATCATCAGCTAACATCCCATGGAAAATATCCTTAAGAAGAATTAACATGGTTTTATCGCTCAACTCCATTCCATTCAGATGCAACCATCAGCAGTCTGCACTACTCCCTTGGCTCTACAACAAATTTTGGATCGATATGCATGTGTATTTTCTTAACCAATGAGATTTCCACCTTCAAAACCAGACGATCATCATATTCTGCTCCTTCATGGACGCGTCCCTCCCAACATTAGGCCCATCCCTACATGGGTTTGTACAAATATCTCGATGGATTTCAATGAAGGGATCCCTACATTCAGAGGGAAGATAGTGATATTGGTAGTGGTTGATCACCTCTCCACATATAGTCATTTTTGTGCCCTCATCAATCCATATGCCGCCTCCTCAGTTGCACAAATTTTAATGGACCAAATATTCCACGATGAAACTTGCACAAGCAATTTTTGGATAGAACTATTTCACCACACTAGCACCAAAATGAAGATGAGTTTAGGGGATATCCCACAAACAAATGGTCAGACTAAAGTTAGCGACAAATTTTTGGAAACTTATCTTCCTTGCTTCACCTCTGAACAACAACATCATTGGGAAAAGTGGCTCCGTCTCGCTGAATGGTGGTATAATACCTCCTACCATACTAAACCTAAAAGGAATCCATATGAAGAAGTTTATGGTCAGGAACTCCCAGTTCTCCTTCCATACCCCCACAACAGTTCACTGGTTTAGGAAGTTGACACTGTTCTCCAAAAATGATATCAAATTCTTCACATTTTATAGGACAATATTCACATGGCAAGAAATCAAATGAAACACCAATCCGATCGCCACCATTCTGAGCGCACTTTTCAAGTTGGTGATATGGTTTTTCTTCTTTTGTAGCCTTACAAGTAATCTTTCCTGAAACTCAAAGGGCGTTATAAGATGGGACCAAATTTCTATGGGCCATATAAGGTTTGTTAGAAGCTTGGGTTCATTGCTTATAAATTGGAACTTCCTCCTTCTTCTCACGATCATCCAGTATTTCATGTCTCTCATCTCAAGAAAGTTAGTGGCACAAACATCAGAGCACAAATTGTCTTACTGGAACTGGACAATGAGGGATCTATCATTTTCAAGCCGATGAACATCCTCAATAGGAGCACTCTTCAGCTTCGCTCTCAATCCATCATAGAGGTATTAATTCTGTGGCACAACATGCAACCAGAGGATGCTACCTGGGAACAATTTCTTCAGATTGGAGAACAATTTCCACATCTAAAGCTTTGAGGAAAAATATTTTCTAAGAGGGAGGGGATTTTAAGAACCCATGTCAACCCTTCTCTTTACTTTGTTAAGTATATTGTTGTTGGACTCATATGCTTTGTAAGTCATCCTGTGAGTATATTGTATTATCCCACATTCATGGGGAGTAATAGTTGTTTAGATTAGACTTAGTATATATGTAAGTGCCGAGGCCATTGAAGGTATCAAAGAGTTATTTGTATTAAGCTTGCTCAAAGGAGGTTTCCCCCTCGAAATATCATACTATCAATAAAATTCCTTTGTGTTCTACTATTTCCATTATATCGTGCATTTTCATTATTTATTGCAATAGGTTCCTCACATAATCCCTTGTGAATTTATTGGGTTCAGGGCTCCTGATGCAACATAATTCATAAATGTCAGGCAATTGTCTTTATGGTGTCCCTTTATTATACATATGGTACACCAGATTTCTTCTTGTAATTCCTTCCCTTTCTTAATATCTTGAAGTTGCAGTGTAAGGTTGGCTAGTTGTGACTAGATTTGAATCATTCCTTCACCAGTTTATTTGACAGGTGAGGATTCCAACTTCATGGCTAACTCCATAGATTTAGTTTGTGACACAATCTCTTTCTGCATTAAGGGAATCCGGATGTGTGGTAACAATGCTACAATAAACCATTCTTTGTGTTGAATGTTCAACATATAGAAACTTACTTTGACCATCATCATCTTGAATCTATGATTGAAGTCCCAAACATAATTCGTAGGTATTTTATTAGTTTCTTTTATCTCTGTAATACACCATGACTTAGATTTGGGATTTTTGAACTCATATATTAGTCTGTATAGGATTTGATCTAATTTTTTTTATGTGGGACTCCTTTCGTAATACACAAACCCTAAGGGTTGTGATCATTTAAGCCTTATTGATGTGTTCATATTGGACTTGTCGCATGGTCCACATGGATTCACATAGAAACCAATGTTTCTCAGGGTATTCTAACCCATTTCCACTAAATATAGACAACTTAATATCACTCCCAGCCATGATATTTGTTCTTGGAACTACTTGGCTAGTGGGAATCCCTTGTCTGCTATTCCCACAACAATTGTTTCTTTGATTAACAAAACCAATGGGATATGATTTTCTAGATATTACCTATGGATATGTATGCGGGGTGGTGGATAATATGGCTTATTTGTACTCTGCATCTGGGACTTCTTCTTCTTCTTCTTCTTCTTCTTCTAATTCTTTAGGTATAGGCTGGTATTCCTCTTCCTCTTCCCAAGAACCTTCGTCAAAGTGCGACAACAATGTGTAGTCCTCTCATCCAGTCATACTACAACTTCCTCTTCTAGTCACAATCCTTCTCCTCTTTTCCAACCAAAATCTTCTTCCACTTCTTAGACTTACACCTTCTAGTTCAATCTCACTATCACCAAGAAACATCTCATCTTACTCTGCTCCATTTTTCTCAAACTTCTCTTTTGACATATCCCAATTCTCTATGCACAAATATTTATTCGTGGGACTTGATTCTTAAGATCCATTTCTCATATACACGCATCTTGATCCAAATCTTCAAAGACTTCAAATAATGGCCTCTAGGTCCTTGGAAAATTTTTCTTTCTGCCTCACTGTATGATTTTATTGTGTCGACAAAAATATCAGTGATGTATCCTTCCAAAATACTTTCAACCCAGAAATGAACTACCCTAGATATGGGGTTTCTAATACTTTTCATCTGCTAAATCAACTGAAGGATCCACTCTATCAGTTCTCCCTTTTGAAAGTTTCCCCTTCGGGTTGCTAACCTCAACAACCACTCATACAAGAGAATAGGAAATTTGCAAAAGAAAATCTCATGAATATCGGTAAAAATGTACCTCTCCAACCACTTTGATGTGTTCATCTGTGATCCTTCACTTTCTTCCCATGCAAATTCGAGTGCCTTAAAGTCCACCCAATATTGAATTTTTGGCTTCATTGGGTGCCACAACATATCCCCACTAAAATGATTCGTTGTCCTGGAAACTGAACCATTTGTTGGATTTCCACCTTAGGTCAACCCAGGTTCAAATCCTTGGTCATCAACAAAGACCCATAAATCCGCTCGACAGAGCAGGGATCAGCCAGCAGCACCTGCAATGTCGATGTAGTCTCACCTAAGATATATTATGGACAAATTCCAGAAACAAGTTTCTGTAGTTAGGTGGGGATTTGTACTCTCATAGTACTTTATCACAACACTCGACAAAAGCCAGGGATTATACTTCTTATTCCTTATCTATTCATTCAATATAACAGTCCATTTACATTCGACGCATAATGTAGCAATCAACATAACAACCTTATCACATATTCATTTAATAAGTAGTGCGACACATACATATATGACATTCTTTGTACACAAATGTGGTGCAACATATTCAGATCTACTTATTCACAACATATATACATTTGACATAAACACATTAATCAATATCACACATAAACAACAATTAATGTGGAAACCCATATGAGAAAAACACAAAGGCGATATTCATCTGTCATGAGAAATATGTTAGCACCTTTTTTCTGCGCAATCAGCTTGTGGACTCTTCTCTAGGTATTCTTTACAACTGATACAAAATTCTCTCCTCTCATTCTCTCTGGTTTTGGGATTATGTATTTCTTCTCTCCTTCACTCATCTTTCAATCTGCACATAGCCTGGATCGATCCTATAGCTAAAATATCTCTCCTCTTCTCTTCTCTACCTAACCAGTGGCTTAACCAACCAACTGAATACTTAGCTAACAAAACAATTAAGAACCAACATCAGTTCCACTGTTGGGGCTCCGACCTTAAAGGTCCTTAGTTTTGGCAACTCCGCAGTTTTGGTGCGAAGCTTGTAAGCGAAGTTGCGACACAAAATAGTCTTAGGGGTTTCGGGGTTGGGTCGAAGCCCCTCTTTTTGTAAATAACCCATGGTTTGAGCCCAGGGTTTATGGTTTTTGGGTGCCCATGGTTCAATACGATGGTATTGTAAAAGTGCACTTGTATAAATAGGCACTTATGTAAAGGAGTCAGGTTAGGTCTTTAATGATTTATGTAATGATGAATGATTTGATGCAAAGAAGCTAAGGCCTGCATTAGGGTTTTGTAAGAAGGTTAAGTCCCAATTGAGTGCGTGGACGACCTCTGTAGCTGTGTGCATAGAGGGTTTTGTAAGAAAGGTTCTGCAGTTGAGTGCGCAGATCTGCAGCTAAGTGCCCAGCTTCGGGTGATTGAAGAGATCTGCAGCTGAGTGCGCAGATCAGAATTGTGTGTGTCACGTCCCCTTCCCTCAACCGGCGAAGAGAACGCGATGCACGCATCAACACAACCGGGGAAAATGGCCCCAAAAACATGAACAGAAACAAATGCTGGAATTAAGCATACACATATGCATTTATCTTCAATCATACAGCGGAAGCACACACACACATTCCAGCAATCTCCATGTTCATTATAATTTATTTAACATCATTATAAATTACAGAGATGAAGCAAACAACAGCACTTATCTTTTGAAGAAGAATTCACCCGCAACCAGCTACGTCGCTGCAACGTTCCACCCAACCATAGGCCAGCTTGCTCATCAATCTCTCAGCAACGCTGCCACCCCCGAGCTGGGCATGATTCCTTAGGAATAGGGGTCAAATTGCAGGCTCAGACATAGCCAAGGGGCACAAACAGCAACTAACACTGCTGGGTTTCACAGGCTTTCAACAGACAAGCCAAGCTAGCACAGTCCAATGCTCAACCACTGCATACCAGCAGCAAAACATCTTCATTCACTACTCTGTGATGAAGGCATAAACAACAGGGTGGCAACCCCAAACCAAAATGAGACACAGTTCCGTCCAAGGGACAACCCAGAGTTGGTTTTGGCCCTAATCGTGGCCAAAACAGCTCAACCACAACATCCCAGACCAGGGAAACAACAGCAACAGCCCAATTTCAAAGTAAAAACAATGGCAACTATGCACAGTCCCAAAATACAGAAACTCAGCCCACGAATTGGAAACCCATAGTGGCGCAAAATGAAATTGAACACCACAACCCACAAAACACAGGGAAAACAACAGTGCCAAATTAGGGAAAAAGACACAGCCAACAATCGTGGGAAAACCCAGAATTTCCTGCGCGTGAGAGAAACAATCAGACCCCGTGAGGAATGAACAGCTCTTCCTGGGCTCGTGGGTGAACAACAACAGCTGAAAGGACGCGAAATTGGCTGTGCGTGAGTAACAGCAACAATTCCCTGCGTGAAGGTGAGCAACAACTCGTGGAGAGGAACAAAATTCCATGGGCACAATGAACAGGCGCGTGAGGAGAACAGAACAAGCAGGGCAAGCATGGGGTCGTGGGTGGAGTGTGGATGTGGGCAAAGGACTGACAGTCCTGCCACCCCACTCCCAAAGGCAATAACTGCCCATCCACCAGCAGCCATAACTGCCCAACCACCCAACAGAACATTAAAGAGGTTGAAAGAGGTTGGGTAAGACAAGGTGGCAAAACAACAAGGTAATAAAACATGGGTTTTTCCCCCATAAACCAAGGTTTGACACTCCCCCCCCTTATCCTTTGGAATCATGCCCTTTTCATTCAACGTTGCACTGCCGTAGCTGGTTGTGGTTTAATTAATTGATGTGCGGGTTTTACATGATGCCACATTAAAATGTGCCGGATAGCACTACATTCCATCGGCAATTATCCCCCATTGCCGAAACATACACAACCAAATCGATGGTGGGGCTTTTGCCTTGAGCTCCTCGACATGATCAATTACAATATATACATCATGCAAACGGGGTCAAAACCGGGGACGTGACAGTGTGTTTGTAAAGAGTTGAATATAAATGCAGTTCTGTGGACATAGCCCCTACACTAGGGGTGAACCACGTATATCTTATGTTGTGGTGGTTCTTTTATGTTGTTTCTGTTATGTTTTTATGCATTTGATAATTAGGTGAATGATAAGTAAGATATATTGCTAAGTACTAACTTCGCTGTGAACTCTCAGTTAAGGGTTAAGCAAGAACTGTCTTTTATCTAAATCGTGAAGCTATTTAAGTGAATGTCGAAGATATTTATTGCATAAATATTATTTGTTAAGACTAAAGGTACAGTAATATCCCTCTTGTGCCTGCAGAAACCTGATTCTGTGGCACCCCATAGCTGTTTCGGGTGAGACTGCAACCTATTCGCAGGTTGTTGCCGAAAGGGCCAACACTGTGGGTCTGTTTGTTGGTATGAGATAAAAGTATAAGAACCCGGGTCTGCCCTAAGCACCAACATCCACCCACAACTTGGGTTCACCCTTTTATAAGCTTATGCCTGTCTTAATTAACTGACTCTTTTCTATTAGCTGACATGATGTCATTTCTATTCTCATACATTCAATTACAATTGAAAATAGGCACTATCGACCCAAAATACAATTATTTTTTATTACCAAAAGAATGCTTTATTCTAACTAACTCATTACCCACGATCAACCAAATTGCCCTTTTCAACTGCTCTGCTCTTCTTCTCTCGTGGCTACTCTCATCATTGATCTTTCCATCACAGTTGCTTCTATCGCAACCTATCTTCCATCACATCTTTCCTTTTCTTCATAGCTTCCTTTCTATCTTGCAATCGAAATCTTTACCTTTCTAAACATAATTCAAGCCGAATTATGCTTATCTTTTCCTAGGGACAACACTTCATTGTGCATGGAAGCTAGAAGATTGGTTATTTGTTTGGAAGCAGTTTTCATGTAAAGAGTATGAGTTGTGCTCAATATTATAGGGTAAATTACCAGTATTTGAACCTGGAAAAAGAGCTTTGAAATTTGTATTAAACATATATTGGAGTAACTATTCTTTTAAAATTTTAAAGACCATTGTTTGAATTTGATCACCTAAGGTTGTTGTTTAAGTTCCATATACTTTCAATGTGGAAATTCAAGCAAATACTAGAAGAGGTCAAGTATGATATTTCTCTTAAGTACGAAGGTAACAAATTTAGTCTTGGCATAGAGCCTTAGCATCAAGAGCTTATAATGCAGATCTAACATCCTAGTTGTATTGACATTGGCATCCTTTCCTATGCATGACAACCAACTCTAGTAACAAATATTTCATTTATTTTTTGTTAAATTTTTTCATTGGCATTTCCTTATTGTGTTTGCTAGTGCACAAACATTGTTAAAGAACATACCACTACAACTAGGTAGAGCTTGAAGAACATATTAATTTAATTTCCACATAAGCATCCATGTTGACTAGGTGAGTGGGCTATCATTCCCTCATTTACAAATCAATCATACTCTCTCCACTCTTCCCATAGTTTCCATTTTTATGCTATTCATAGCACTTTTCCTTCAAAGGAGTAAGCTAATGTTTAGATGTTTTGCATTTTTTTGGTGGTTTTTGCGAGAATCTGACGATGAAAAAAGCAACTGAAATTGCAATTTCAACAATTCAATGTTCAATTAAAAAAAACAAATCTCTATTAAAAATTGGTTTACATGAGCTATTAGCATTTTAACCCTCTAAACTACATAATTGGTCTACCACCTAATTTATTATCTAACTTTATTAATTATTACTTAATTTATAAATTCAACCCTATTAATAATTAATTTATTAAATTCAACCTCTTTCGAGTCAAACTTATACCTAACCCTTTACTTATCCATATTATACTTTATCCTATGTCTTTTGGACCTTTTAATTATTTCAATTCAATTAACATTGCCCTTTATTCCCTATTCCAATCTTTCGACATGCTATAGTAATTTTTATTAATTAATTCTCTACAAATTAATGTCCCTTAATTTAACCCATTTTCATTATCATGGGTCATTTTTCACTTTTGCATCCTTTTCTAACATTTTTATTATCATGACCACAATTTTTACTACAAGAATTTCATTTCATTAATTATTATTCTTATCCAACGTCTAATTCTTAGTCAATGTTAATTACTCTCTCCAAAACCTATATTTCGTATTTGGATATTTTGTTTCAAGGTTTTGGTTCCTTATATTCAAGGTCTCGCCAACCACATCTTCAAAATCCTCATAAGAATATCGTAACACTTTTAAACCTCACAAAACCTTTAAACACTTTTAAAGAGTATTAAATATAAATCAAATTTATTTTATCAATTCCACTTATTATTATTGAAATTTTAAATAAAATTTCTTTAATTATCAATTCCCGTCCATCATCTTAGACATCCCATGATTACTAATCTTCCTTTTATTCAATCAATTTTGTCCATATTATACTTTACCCTTATATTTTCTCAAACTTTTAGTTATTTCAATTCTTTCAACATTTCCCTGTATTCCCAATCTTTCCACATATTATACTCTTTTATTAATTAATGCTCTATTAATTAATGTCCTTATTTAAGTCATTTTTATTATCATTGGCCATTTTTCACCTTTCTATCCTTTTTTAACATTTCTATTATTCTAACCATTAAAAAAATTAAATAAAATAATCAGTAATTATTATTTTTATCTAACTTATGATTCTTATCCCATGGTTAATTGTTCTCTCCAAAACCTTTTAGGTGTTTAGTTTCTATTCAACAAAGTTTTTTTTATGGTTATTTGATTTTTGGTTTCTATTAAAGATGGGTAGAGTGTTTACTCGAAATGTCGAGCTCCAAAAATTTCTAACACAGTTCACTTTCAAAAATTCTCCACTACATGATTGTTTGCAGCATATAACACCCTCAATATCAAAACTTTTTTTAAACCCATCAACAATAATCAAGTTGTCAAAAAAATAATGTCATTTCGTTTGGCATTATTTCCTGCACATGATTAGAAATTAAAAAGAATAGGGAAGTTTACCAATCCATGATGTATTGTGATGAAAATCTTCTACCAATTTGTCGAACAATGTGGTGAGGTTTACTTTCCATCTAGGTTGACACAATTTTCATTATCAGTGAGAAATAAAGGTGATGGTTTGAACCTTCCAAGTGATTAAAATTTATAGAATAATAATGTTTCCTACAACTCATCCTCTTCAAATGGTGGCTAAGAACTTGAATGTTGTAGCCCCTCAAGTTGGGGGTATGTTTCTTTAGATGTATCCATGGTTTGTTTGTCAATTAATTAAAGTACACCAACGAATGTGGGAATCGATGCTTATTATGGATTAAAGTGATATGCGCATTCACTAACGTAAGAAAATTATAGTAGAGGGAAAACACAATTGTTGTTTACAAACACCATAGAAATTTCTTTGAGACAATGATATGTCACTACCAGCCCCAATGGAAAAGCATTTCTTTCAACTTTTCATGTGTCAATACTATGATTTCAAGAGAAGAACAAATAGGTGCATCCATAAAAAATTTATTGTGACTATCAAATATACATCGATTAGTTTCTAGTGTCTTTAACAACAACAATGGTATATATATATATATTTTAGCATCCACAGAAAATATCCACCGGGATGTCATGTAAGGCTAATGGATAGCATTGAACCAAGTTGCCTTTGACTTGAGCAACAAACATATATTTCTCTAGATTAGATCCACATGACTTTTAGTCACATAAGCATAAATTTGAATATCATACCAAATGTTGGGTTTAAGGTTCAACAAAAAATATAATTGAACATACATCAAGGGACACCAAGAGTTTACACTCAAGGAATTTTTGAAGGGGGCATTTTATTTAATCAACATATTCCCATTTGTGTTTGTGTTGTGCAATTGGTCTCTTTACAATTGACAATTAGGAGCTAATCCTTCCTTCTACCTCGTTTTTTAATCCTTTATAATGAACAACTTCCATCTTATTTTCTTTCTTGCAACAACAAAACAATTGAAAACGAGTATTTCATGGAATAAAACTCATTGATTACACATCTAAAATTACATAATTTTAATGCATGTTGTTAGTGGGGTATCTCTTTCTGTTATTCGATTATTCTCAAATTCTTTAACCATCTTCTTGTACACTTTTCTAGACATCCCAACCATAATGTTTTAATATCATCTCATTCAACATATTTAATTTTCTTAAGCTTCATAAAAAAAGAGCAATAAAAGTTGATTGATATTTCTATAAGCTAAATATAACAAGAATATTAATTTGGTATTTTTTTGGACTAGTATACACAAATTATATAAAAGCATATTTAACAATAATACTTCTTAGTTTTTTTTTTGTTTTATCGTGGTATTTTAGTATTGCAAGTCTTAGAAGTCTCATGACCCATTGTTTGAAACATGCTTACTACAATTTAAACATAACTTGGTTCTTGGGTTCAATGGATTGATTTTTATATTGTAAATGAAAAAATACATCTATAGATTATTTGCACTATATATATGATATTATTTGTTAGAAACATAATTCTTTGGGTGATGGAATATTGTTGTATGATTATTTACTATTGACAATATTGATTAGAAAATAATGTAAAGAGTTATAGGTGAATAGGAAGAGTCGCGAAGGAGTCCAAAAGACCACCCAAAATATGAAACCAAGGGTCACTCTCCATGCATTTATGTGTAAATATCTTAATGAAAAAATGCATCAATGATTATCCATATTTTGTGGATTTGGATTTGTCTTAGTCAATTGAGTGTCTACCCAATTAGGAATCCTAACAATGGTATTAGATATCTGATTGTTATTAGGCATGTGATAAAAAATCACCCATTATATTGTAAACAACGGTGGTTCTATCCATATTGCGTGGGAGATGGGCATCTGATGTACCAAAATTTTGACCAATGTTTGAGTGTACCACTTGAGACCAAAACCCAAAATTATTTGGTATTTGTGTGATGCATGCGGCTTGGAGAGGAGATCTCTCCATCAATCATGGAGTCATTGATATCACATTACTGTTTCTAGTATGTTGAGTTAATTTTTGTACATTTAAGTGGAGTGAGTGATGCCCAAAATGAGTCATGACCATTCCACCAAGTGTATTATTCTATGGTGTAACCCTAATTTGTTCACCTCTATTGGTAGTATACTCACTCTTCACACCTCACATTTAACTCATCATACTGCACACCTCACGTCCACTGAAGGATCTGCCTATGATTTGGATGAAGATATCAGTTAACCGGTGAGTCCTCTCTATGCACTAATATCTATAGCATTACTGAGATTGCGTGATTCATACCTCATTTTAACTCTACGTTATAACCTGCAAACCTATAATTATCTAGATTCCTCGCCATTGTTCATTGTCTGCATGCATCATTACGTGGAATTTTATATCAATACATCTCTTTGTATGTGACTGGTGGTGGAAGTTTAACAAGTGATTAAAGCAATTAGGTAGGAGAGTGAAGAATATCCATTGAAAGAAGGAGCTCATAAAAAGAATATGAATGATATCTTTGTCTATGAGCACAAAACCCACCTACCATGTGAGATCTAACTGAGCACTACTGCATAGAGATAGAGATATTGCATTATATAGTTATTACACCATGAACACTTACATGGAGATTGTTAGAGGATGTAATTTCTCATTAGTTAACCTATGTTAGTTGCATTAAGTTATATATTTCCATAATTGGTTAGCCAATATTGGCTTGAATCGTCAAGCATGTAAAATATTTACAATATGATGTGATAATAGATAATCAGTTCATCCTTTTGTGGTTTTATACTCATTTGTTTTGTCTCTCCTCATATTTGAACATGGTATCAGAGAAATAGGTTGATCCAAAGAGGGATTGAACCCCGAGGAGCATATCTTGTTTGGATGGCTGGGCTTTGTCATTTGTCTATAAAAAATATTGTGAATAAAGTGTCAATCCTTTGTGAAGAGAAATAATTTTGTTGTTGTTAATCGGAAGCAACCGAGTTTCTAATAAGAAAATTTTGTGAAATGCATTGATGTTGTTAAGATAATTCCCAGTGCTAGCAAACGGGATAAGAAAAGGATATGCATATCCATTGGAGAATACATGAAGATCCAGTGAAGGAGAGAAAGTCATGCTCGATGTTCATAGTTCACATTAGTAAATAAAATGAAGATTATGTGTTAAGATAATTGGAGAGATTGAGTTGTCCTGAATTTATTTAGTTTAGAAGACTATCCGTGTGTGCAAGGAAAATACAAATAATTCACTACATAGAAGGATCGCATTCCATAAGAAATAATCTACAAATTTAAGAAGAAAATTGTTGTTGATTGGTTGAATCAGTCACCCACATGACAATAATTGTATGTAAAAATCGTTGCATAAAAAGGAAGAATAAAATATTGCTTCATCATCATACTTCTATTTGTCAATGCGTGAAGAAGAAATAAAAAACAAGATATGCCGTTAGTTTTGAAATATGAATTTAAAAATTGCTGGAAGTCATGACGAAATTGGTGTAAGGAGAAGATGATGAAAGAAATCCGAGAAGACCACTGTTGAGGAATTTACCTACCCTCTTGAGAAGTTATGAAGGGAAAGTAGTCAAGCTATTGGAGTAATGGTAAATTTTATTTTTAAGAAAAGGGTTAAAACATAAAAGTTTGGAAATATTTTTAGTTGGACTGTATAAAAGATGTTTTTTTTTCTATTACCAAGAAGAAGATCAATTTTATTGAAGATTGAAGTCTGTGTTGAAGAAATTCAAATTTTGTTGAAGTAGAAGAGTGACTATATTCATAGATTTGTTGCTTGTGAATGCATCAAGATTTACCCGTGTGGCACAAGTATCTCACATACTTAAGTTGTAGATTTTCATCATTACATTGTGTTAGCATAGCACTGTGTTGGATTGATTCAGATAAACCCCGTAGCTAGAGTACTTTCCTAGCAAACTGGTGAGCATCATGGATCGTACCTAGATTTTTTGGTACATTGAAGTATGTCCATAGGGTTGTCAGAAGTTCAATCTATGTACTAATGTTTGTCCCAAAGTTATCATTGGTTCCCAGTCAGTACATATATGAAAGTTTTTTTTTTGCAGCATAAAAAGGTGCATGAAGATTGTAATGTTCATAAGGTAATTGGGCAAATGTTGTAATGAGGTGCATGATTAGTTGTACCCATCACCTTCGAGTTTTTTGTTGAGTTCTTTGTTCCAAGCTGTAATGCCTTCTCATAGGAATGTTTGTGTCCCCAGTTTGTTGTAATCTTGTTTTTTGTATGCTTGTTCAGTAGGCATACTTGTTGTAAAACTAAGGCACATGATATCACCGGATTTAATCATCTCTCAAAGATGTTTGTGTTGTCAATTTTTGGAATAGACCGTCGCCAGATGTAACGAGGGTGACAAGTGTACTCGTAGCATAAACTTGATATAGGTCGAAGATAAGAAAAATAATCTTCGATACATGGGGAGAAGTTGATGGACCAGAGTTAGTGCCAACATTTACTATGATGAAAGCCCAAAAATGAAGAATGGGACATTGTTAGAAATGAAGATTAGTGAGAAAGAATAAGTATCTCTAAAGAACTTGGTGGAACATTGAAGAAGAAGAATAAAAAGAAGGAAAAGTTTTCAACATTGAAGTAGACAAAAAAGAACAGTGTTTGCAGCAACGCCATGAATCAAAGTTGAAAACCAATCGTGTTTGAAATTTTGTTAAGTGTTTGTAATCGTAGCACTAGAAGGACATTGCATTTTAGAATTTTTCTATTAGAGTATCATAATTAAGAAAGTAACTCTCGAGATTAAGAGGGAATATTAGAGGATGCAATCTCATTAGTTAACCTATGTTAGTTGCATTCATTTATACATTTTCATAAGTGGTTAGCTAGTATTGGCTTGAATCATCAAGAATGTAACATATTTATACTATGATGTGATAATAGATAATCAGTTCATCCCTTTGTGGTTTGATACACATGTGTTTCGTCTCTCCTCATATTTAGGGATTACTCACTAATTATGTGGATAAGATCAACTCGAAGGAGTCGAAAAATATCTGGGTGGAGTATTCCTTTATATATTGTACCTATGCGTATTTTGTTAAAAAAAGGATGTGTTGGATTGATTCACTTTGTTTGCTCTTGGTGCATTCTATTGGTTCCCATTGTGGGTCACTTGTGGGTCTATCTGTTGATACTTTTCTGGATGGAACAAGTATATGATACATCTAGTGCTTTCAATGATATGACGGGAATCATGCTCAACAATGGAGATGGGATCTAAATTTTTTAGAATGACAACCTAAGAGTGAAGAATACGTGTGTGAAGTATGAGACTCCATTGCAGACTTTAACTTGTTAGGCAACCTGTGCTTACTACTCTCCACCAAATGAATTAAGGTATGTTGACTTTGTTGAAAAAAGATAAAGTCTATTGCGTGTTGTAGTGAGTTAATATTTTGGATTAAAAAAAATTGAAGCTCATATTCTAGTTGTGTTAGTGGAGAACAATGGGAACTACAATACTTGTTGAATTTCACATGACAAGTGAGGACTTGCACAACTTCCTTTTCAATTCTAATCAACAACTTAGAGAATGAAAACCCTAATTTCAAAGAAGGGACTCTCTTTTCTCCTTTGCATGACTTCCTCCCCACTCTTTAAAACATGTGGAAATGTTGTAATAATGTGCTACATTTATGTGTATAGGAACCGATGAATTTTTATCCTTCCAATTAGCATTCTTAAATCCTCTAGATTTCCTTTTGGGTACATCTTTATGACTTACTAGAAGCGAATTCCAATTTCTAAAATGCTCAAACAACTATAATTTCCTGTAAATACAAGTGATTCTATAGGATATGGGCGTCAGAACATAATATATTTGAAAATGCATGTGTATGCCTTGTGTTCTATGCGACTGAGAGAGTTTTTAAGCTCATTAAAATGGTAAAATCGTAGTGCAAAGAAGCAATTTGAATTGCATTATAATCTTAAGGGACAATACATAGAGGCTTGCTCCATCAGTTGTAACCTATGGATTTTTTATGGGACTACCTTGTTTGAATGATTCAAGATCTTCACAGTTAGGTTTAGTTCTATGCATATTACAGTTAAATAAGAGTAATGGTGTGTTTTTCCATGTTATTCATTGCTATGAATTGTAGAGTTTATTTTTATATATTTTGGAACCATAGATGAGAAAATGATGGCATTGCATTATTTAATATTTTGAGTGGGAAATATGTAAGCTACTACTTTGAACCCAGTTTTAGAGAACATATAGTATATTTTTTGGAGTTACCAGTGTTCATGTTGTTCAAGACAATTAATATAGATATTCTTGATTAGGTTGAAATATTGGCAATTACATCTTATTGCACTATAGTCCGAAGTTCTATCTACAAAAACAAAGGTAAATAATTATTTTTTAAGACAAAATCAACTTCACATTAGGTTTTAAATTGCAAACATGTATTTTTTGTAATCCCTGTATACTTTGGTACTTGCAATTGTTCTCTTATAAGTGTCAAAATTGAAACAAATTTGCGTTGCATTGTACTTGGGTGAATTCTAGGCTGAGATCGATGCCCTTTATTTTTTAAGTTTGAGTGTTTGTAAAAGGATGGATTTGCAAGAATCCCTTCACTATTTGAGTGAATCACTATTTATTAATGGATAAAATCAATGGTTTACTAGAATTACTAAACACTCACCTTCTCTCTTTTATTAAAAATAGTTTCATGGTTTGAAAAACAATTCTAACTCTTAGTCTAAATTGTGTACAAGAATCACAAGAAACACCTGAATTTCTAGAGCATGAGTCGCAACTCCAACAAGAAGAAACACATTCTAAACTTGTTCTTGTTTAGAAAAACCCCCTTTATGATTCTTTTTAGCAACCATCACTTAATGACTCCACTTCAAAATAAAAGAAAAATAATATGAAGTTATGCATATAGAGGCTATTCTTGTTCTTTCAAATCCCATCATCATGCCTTTGGAAGATATCATCCACAATAAGCTCATAACTAGTCTTGGATGCGATAAGGAAATGATCGTTCACATTTCTTATTTCTACAAGAAAATCCATGTTGGGTTCAAATTAATTTTTCTCTTCATCTACAGCTAATCAAATTTTAAAATTCCAACATTATCAATGAACTAGCCATATGGAATAAAAGTGCTTCGATATCCATCTTTGTCAGCATTGCGAGAAGCATAACCGTTCTTCAAATAGATGTTCAACACTAAAGAAAACTGCAAGATTGAAGATTCACTATTGGTAGATTTCTTCTTGGAAATGGTCAATAATAACCAAGAAGATATATCATTCATATCATAGAACACAATCTCAAGTTCTGGCACAACTTGTAGTAGAAAATTTTATTGCTTCTCATATTGTACTTGATAGGGAGAACATCATGAATTGGTAGTTAGGATTCAAGTTTCGAAGCCCTATCAATTTGAGAAC
Organism: Pseudotsuga menziesii; assembly: GCA_001517045.1. Classification (NCBI taxonomy): domain Eukaryota; kingdom Viridiplantae; phylum Streptophyta; class Pinopsida; order Pinales; family Pinaceae; genus Pseudotsuga; species Pseudotsuga menziesii. The sequence continues at coordinate 114,580 of LPNX010091276.1, forward strand.
AAGAAATCAAAACTTTCTTCACCACCAAAATTGTTAATTTTTTAATGGTTATACCCGATCTAATAACATTTAGCATTATAACATAATAACCATGTGCAAAAGGATCATTGAAATATAGAAAAGTACAACCAAAAAAAAGAACATAAAGATTTATCTTGGGAAACCCTCATGGGGAAGAAAACCCATCAAAAATTCCTCTGTATAAGATGTATCAAAAGTACAAGAAAAGACCCCAGACAAGTGTGCCTTCCTCCAACAGATCTCTCTCTCTCTCTCTCTCTCTCTCTCTCTCTCTCTCTCTCTCTCTCATATGCGCTATACACAAGTGAGTGTGTGTTCAAATGAAGAACACAAATCCTTTATTTAGACTCTTTTTGTCACTTGAATTTTAACCTAACAAGTCGTACCTACTTAACTGAGTAGGCTGAATTCACTTAGGAAGACTCAATCCAATATTATATTATATTCATTGAGGCACTATTGACCCGACTTACAATGGAGGATTTACCTCATGACTCTATGATAACCAATTACAATAGTAACATCCCAACAAAGGAATAATAACATCTCCCTTGGGTTACATCAGTAAAATACATTTAGAATATCCTTTGAAGTTACAATATGCAACACTCCCCCTTAACAAGAAGGGTATTCTATTAACAACATCATCATCAAATACATGAGTAATGAGAGAGAGAGCATCTGCAACAAGGTGATACATATATACGTCATAGGAAGTTTTCATAATCATCAATAACTGGAATAGTTACTCTTCAATGTCTTAAGTACTGGAGCATCATCTTCTACAACACTGAGTCTTTTATCTTTTGTAGCACTTGATCACTTGATCCTTTGCGCGGACACTTCGATATTCTTGATCCTTTGTAGCAACACTTCAATATTCTTGATCCTTTGCAGCAACACTTCGATCTTCTCAATCCTCCACAACAACACTTCGATCTTCTCAATCCTTTGTAGCAACACTTTGATCTTCTTGATCCTTTGCAGTAGCACTTTGATATTCTTGATCCTTTGCAGAAGCACTTTGATATTCTCGATCCTTTGCAGAAACACTTCGATCTTCTTGATCCTTTGCAGCATCACTTCGATCTTCTCGATCCTTTGCAGCGGCACTTCGATATTATCGATACTTTGCATCAACACTTCGATCTTCTCGATCCTTTGTAGCAGCACTTCGATCTTCTCGATCCTTTGTAGCAGCACTTCAATCCTTTTGATAATTTTCAACAACAATTCGATCTTCTCGATCTTTTGCATCCGCATTTCGATCTATTTGATCCTTTTCCACCACACTACCTGCAGTACACATGATATTTTTGTAGGATGATCAATCCCTATCAATTTAGGACATAGGTCCAAGGATGATGCAATACTCCATAAGCATGGTCCATAATATCGACCGACTGAATCATCTACAACTGAATGTGCATCTCAACCACACCTAGATGTAGGCCCTGTCATCCATAAGGAATCATCATAGACCATCCTTGCTACTACGGTTAGGACCATTCCTTAGTGATTGGTATACTACGGTATCTACACATATGTGTAGGAATACTCTTCCATGCAAGAGTATTGTCTGAAGAGAATATATTGACCACATAAAAAATGTGGGCCATCATCGTAGAACATCCTTACCACTAAGGTTAGGACCACTCCCAAGTGAGTTTTATACTACGACGTCCGTGAGGACTCATCATAGAGCATCCATACCACTAAGGTTAGGACCACTCCCAAGCGAGTGTTATTCTATGACATCTACATATAAATGTAGGTATACTTTCCATACAAGAGTAATGTTTGCAAACAATATCTCAACCGCATGTAGATGTCGACCCTATCATCCGTGAGGACTCATTGTAGATAATCCTTACCACTGAGGTTAGGACCGCTCTTGATCGAGTGTTATTCTATTCCATCCAAAAATGAATGTGGGTACTATCCATGCAAAAGTAACATCTGCAGGGCCATCCTTAGTAAGTACCACTCTAGTGAACAAAGTGTTATATCTACCATCCTCAATAGAGTATACTATCATCCACAATTGAATGTTGGACCTTGTCATCATCTTCTAGTCCACTTAGCCTCTTTCATGTTGGAGCATCACTATCATCCCATCATCGATGTGAGTCTCATCATCACTCCCCATTTTTTGGGAGGATCCATATTATCAACCTGCTCCACTTTGTCTGAGGAGGTTTCATATCTACGACCTATTCTTCCTTTCCGAGGGGAGTCCATATCTTCAACTTGTTCCTCCTTTTCGAAGAGAGTCCATATCTTTGACTTGTTCTTCCTTTTTGAAGAGAGTCTATATTTTCAACCTGTTTCTCCTTTCCAAGAAGGGTCCATATTTTGACTTGTTCTACCTTTCCGAAGAGAGTCTATATATTCCACCCATTTCTCCTTTTCGATAAGGGTCCATATTTTTTACTCCTTCTTCCTTTCCGAAGAGATTCTAGATCTTAGACATGTTTCTCCTTTTTGAGAAGGGTCCATATCATCATTATTCCTCCTTGCGAGGAAATTCTGTATCATCATTAGTGTTCCTCCTTGTTAGGAAAGTATTTTCAAACTACTCCAAGCTTGTTACAGAATCTTGGTCAACACACCAACAACTTGCTCATCGGTACTCACATACTCGAGTTTTCTATCTCCCTTCAGTATCATATCCCTTATGAAAAATATCGGATTTCTATGTACTTTTATTTATCATGGAACACAAGATTATTCGTCATCTTTCTTCAACTCTAGTTGTCACATAGAATCACTGTGGTATCCAACTCCATATCAATTAGACCTTCCATCAATTTTTGAATCCATATAGCTTCTCAAATAGCAGAGAACATTTCTATGTACTCTGCTTCAGCTGTGCTGAGAGAAACACTCGATTGTTTCTTACTAAACCATGAGATCATGGCGGATCCCAGACAATAACATCCACCTGAGATTCCAAGTTTCTGTCTATGGCTCTTCCTGCCAAATCTAAATCCATATATCCATATAAGTTGTATCCATGATCTCTACCATAGTATATTCCAAAGTCTGTCGTACCTTTCAGGTACCTTATCACATGCTTTGTAGCTATCAGGTGAAACAATCTAGGCTTTAACTAGATACTGACTCAGGATGTTCACAACAAAGTATATATCTCCCCTAGTATTCGCCAGATACATCAATGACCCAATAATCAGTTTGCATTGAGTCACATCCAATAACTATGATGATTCATCAGATAACATTTTCCGGTTGGTATCCATGGGTGTGGCCATGGATTTACAATCGAACATATCAAATCTTCTTAATATTTCCACATCATACTTTCCTTGGTTCATAAAGATTCCTTATGGGATCTGCCACACTTCCAACCCTAGGAAATAGTGCATCAATCCAAGATCTTTCATCTCGAATTCTCCAGTTAGTTTCTTCTTTCTTTCTGTGATCTACTTCTCATTTCCTGTCAAAAATAGATCACCCTCATAGATCAATAGTATGATAGTTTCATCATCCATAATCTTGAGGTAAAGGTTAGGATCAACTTTACTTTTGGTAAAGCCCAAACTTGTCAATAAGCTATCTATTCTTCCATACCAAGCTCTAGGAGCTTTCTTTAGTCCATACAGATCCTTATTCAACTTACATACATGAATCACTCTTTCTTCTACTTCAAATCATTATGGTTGTTCGATATAAACCTCTTCCTCAATCATACCATTCAGGAAGGTTTTCTTTACATCCATCTAGTGTAGATCCCACTTTATCATGGAAGCAAGTGCCATGATTATTCTGATGGAAGTGTACCTTGTTACGAGATCAAATGTCTCTTCACAATCAATTCCCTCTCTCTAAGAGAATCATTTATCCAAAAATATTTCCTTGTATTTTTCAATAATTCCATCAACAACATGTTTTATCTTATAGATCCACTTGGATGATACCACACTCTTGATTTCTGGTTTGGGTATATATCCCAAACATCATTCTCCATTAATGAATGGTATTATTCCATCATTGCTTCTACCATGATTTCCTCCTAACAGATCATCGAAATATCTCAATATTCCGGAATCAACCTTGAAGATTGGAACCCACTTTACTCTTGGTAAAGCCTTAGTCCATCATGGAGTTGTCCATCCTTTCATACCATGTTGAACTCAAAGATATTTTGCAGTCACTCCCTTTGAAACTGAGCATCATCCTTTCTCTGCATTCTATACTAGATTTACAGGTAGCAGCCTCTGCTACCGATCTTCTATGTATCCATCTCAAGTTACTAGATACCAAGATCCCTTTATCTTGAACTTTGTTGAAAATTTCCTCTTGCACCCATATTTGAGCTTGTTATCTTCTATAGGTTTCCATCTTCAACATTGTCAGAAAGGTTAATAGATTCATCACTCTAGGTGATCTTCAGTCTCCTTATGTAACTGTATGTGATTATCTATGGGTGCCTTCTGAGCTCATACAAAGCCTATTCTGCACAGGTGGTTCTTTGCTCGATATATACTTCTACTTTACTGAAGAAGTCTGTCTGGTCAATAGAGTATGTTATGCCATAGTCTATTCTTTCTAAGACAAAGCACGAACCTTTATTTGTACCCTTGATCTTGTAGATCCATATGGAATACACTATGGACTTCCCTTTAGGTCTCAGAACCATATCCTAGACATTATTCCCCATGATCAATTGTTGCTCTTTGATCATAGCTTCTTCCATAGCTGGAAGGGTCTGTATTAATGATGTCACTCAACTGTTCCACATAACTAGAGTGTATCTGAGGCCTCTTAATTTAGTTTGGAATTCCCCACATACTTTTCTTCATATTGAATTATCTCTCATACCCAATATTTTCTTCATATCTTAAGGTGGATCTACCACTCTCTTATATTCTTCTGAAGCTCTTTCTTCCATCACGATGTCTCTGACCCTGGGAGCTTCAGGTTCATCTTCATGTGAATCTTGAATTGTCATCACTTGTTATTTGGAACAAGTCTCATCCTCTTCTTGTAGGAGATTGTATGCAATATTTCCTACAAGTCAAATGCACTAGTTGTATGGTTAAAAACATTTCATAGGACATATGCATAATGACAAATTCTTATGGATAACAATACAATCATGCAACTATTTTATCCAATACAACATTCATCTATATCTCACAGAAATTTTCGAGATGCCTTCCATCTCTACCATAAAATCATTGATATTGGGCACTAATCCAATATGTCAGCAAATAGGTTTCATTCTATATAAGTAGTAATGGAGTGTTGTATAGCACCATGGGCTACTTACCCAGAATATCCATATTAGTAGTCGACTATGATTAATGCAAACATTCTATCATGCACAATACACAGAATATATAGGAAATACAATTCAAATACTTATCTTTGTTTGTTTGTTAGATTCTTTTTTGTGCTTTGTCTTCATCTCCTTATGGATATGTAGCTTCTCCTTTGATCAATAAGATTGCTTCAATCTGATGCTTGCTTGAAAGCTTTTCTGGAATTTTGTTACTGGTGGACCTAGGGTTTGACATAGAAATCCTAATTTTTCAAGTTAGGTATTTTTCAGTTCTAATTGGATAGAAAGATGCACCTCCTCAAGGCGAGATGAGACGCATACTCATTTTCTCAAAACTGTGATCAGAACTGCAAAATGTTTGATGCCCTAGTTTTGTTAAATTTCTTCTATATAATTTCATGATCTTGATTCTACTGTATCTCTGAAATTACTACTCCTATATGTTTGAAACTTCATACTGAGGTAGCTTGTTTTGTTTGATTTCCAACCCAATAGGTTAGAGCAGAATTGGTTTCACCAATTGGGACTTATGCAAATTTCCCAAGGTGACTTATTTCAAGACAGTTCAACATAGTCAACTTGTACGGACTTCCATGTGTCACTTTTTCACCTTCAGGGTCTGAAACTACAATCCTTTCCCTATCTGAAAAGTCTTGCTAAATTTCGTTTGGAGATTCCTAGACCTAGATATAGCAATTCTCCCTAGGTTACCTGTTTAAGGCTGAATCTTGGGAGAGGTTGGAACCCTGAGTTGGAGGAATCATATCTCATATATTATAGTGAATCTAAGGCTGAAAATTTTACACAAGGTACAAAGATACTTCATATTTGTGTTGTAAACGTTTCGTCTCTTGATCCTTCTCAAATATAGAGATATAGTGAAAGTCCCAACATGACTAGTTTTAGCCTTCTAGGGTTTTCAAGCATGAAACTCTAATCTTCATTAGCTGTAGGTGTAGCAGTGTTTCGGATGCACAAAGAATTATTTCACAGTAGCTCTGATACCATGTTAAGTTTTTAATGGTTATATCAAATATAATAACATTTATCATTATAACATCATAACCATTATATGCAAAAGGATCACTAAAAGATAGACAAGTACAACTACACAAAAGAACACAATGACTTATCTTGGGAAACCCTCATGGGAAGAAGACCCAACAAAAATTCCTCTGTATAATATGTATCAAAAGTACAATACAAGACCTTGGACATGTGCTCCTTCATACATACATACATACATACATACATACATACATACATACATACATACATACATACATACATACATATATATATATATATATATATATATATATATATATATATATCTTATTCGCTATACACAAGTGAGTGTGTGTTCAAATGAAGAACACAACTCCTCTATTTATACTCTTTTTGTCACTTGAATTTTAAACTAACAAGTCGGGCCCACTTAAATGACTAGGACAACATCACTTAGGAAGACTCAATACAATATTATATTATATTCATTGGGGTACTATTTCCTCGACTTACAATGGAGGCTTTACCTCATGACTCTTTGATAGCCATTTACAATTGTAACATCCCGACGGAGGAATAATAACATCTCCCTTGTGTTACATCAATAAAATACAATTTGAATATCCTTTGAAGTTACAATATTCAACAGAAACAAGCAAACTTTATCCACAACCATAATTGAATTCCAGATTCATAACTATAGCCAGAAGATGGAAATAGAGATATATTTAGGCCATGGTATTCAATGTCTAGTTTTGATAGTCATAACAACCAGGATATTTCCTACTCCTCACCTTGTTCCTAATAGGGGGAGTCATTCACAATTACAAATAAGCGATCAATAATAAGGAATCTGAAAAAAAGTGAATCTAAACCAATTCCATATCCATAAACAGAACCTTGCGCTAGATTCCAAAGCCTCGAGCTAGAGGAACCTAGAAAGAGTAAGATATGCAACACTGAATAAGATTTAGAGCCATATTCCACTGATCTCTAGAGTTTGTGGTATTCCTAAAACTACCCATTTCTTAGAAGACATCGGTCTCTTATTGCTTCTCATAGACACTAGTTTATGGTGGTCCTTAAAGTATCGTTTCCATAGGAGAACCTCTGAGTGAGAACCTTCAATTAAAAAAACTCTATTTAAAATAGGATTTGTTTAGACATTCCATTCATTATTGATGGAATCTCATAATATAATCTTTGGCCAAATTGTTATTTTTCATTATTTAAAATCCATTTTCAATTGCAAAAATGGATTCAGAGTTTGTTTGCACCTTGATTGTGCAATCTCAACAACTTATATATGTGATAGACTACTCTCATTAAATATACTTTTTCAACTACAACATAATATAGGAGATAAATATCACTTACACCTCAACATTTCCACTATTGTATTAACAAGAATTAGTTAAAATAAACAACATAACAAAAAAACATAAATCATTTCTAAAATAAAAATAGAGGAAGATCCACCAAAACACTTATTCAATTTACAACCAATCATATATTATCTTACTAAAAGGACACCAACCTTTAAAGACATTCTCATTAACATAATAATCATGATATCTTAAAATACATACAAAAGATTAAATCAATTTAAAACAAGTGAAATAGCAGCAAGGCTGCTTATACCTGCCTCTTAGAAATATTTTATTGTGATATTGTATATAGTTTAAAGCTAAAAGTAAAAGAAATTATGAAACATTCAAACTTGAAACAATGTATTACTTGTTGCCATGGTACTTATATTTCTATGTGAGATTACTTGTTGTTTATAGGTTGTTGCATTACTTGTTACTTCTTGTAACTGTCATTGTTTATATTTCTATGTGTATATCAATTAATTAGTTATTAAGTAAGTCCTTGAAATTAAAGATCCAAAATGAGTTTACTTGTCTTTGTGAATAGGAGAGCTTTTGTCACTACCAATAGTTGAGATAAGCAACATAGATGCCTAGTACTTGGCTCTTAAAAATAGTTTATCCGCAGGTATAATAATATAATAATACATATTATTTTTCTTTTGTTACTAGTAATACATATTATTATTATTATTATTATTTATAAGAGGAACCAGGTTAAAATAAAAATTCATGACTTTATTTTAATGGTTTATAGTGGGTTATATTAGTAAAAAAGATTTAAAAATGAAAAAAAATATGATTCTTCCATCATTAACCATTAAGCATTAAAAATTTAATAAAATAAGCTTAATATTAAATATAAATATTATGACAAAATCTTATAAAAAAATAAAAAATAAAAAAATTTATAAAAAATAAAAATTTAAAATAAATTACAATGTCGTGTATATGAAATATAATATATGAACAATATAAAATCCAGCGGGGATCTAATTAACCTATAAATTCATGGGAATCAAGACGCTCCAGTGATGATCCAACAAACCTATATATAATTACACCTCGCGGGAGCATATTAAAATAAAAACAGAACTTGTTTTATGATATCCTCGTATATGTTTCCTCAACTCGATAAGTACCCTCCACAATTGTTTTGAAGTGCACTAACACTTGGCAAGGCTCTGTGTTGTGTGTCATTCACCGAGCAGTTCCTATGTCTGAAGCTTAAAGGTGGCGGTCTCTCATTTTTTTCAATGTTTGAAGCCATCTCAATCTTACAGCAGCAATATGGAATCATATTTTTCCCTGTATTCCATTCCATGCTCTGCATATGAAAGTTGCAAGACAGAGAAATTAGAGGAGCAGTATTCTTTGAAATAACAGGCAACGTTAATTCATCATCGGCTATGGTATTGTGAACTTAGAAACGGAAAGCACCACAAGTCATCACTAAGGTTTGCAGCTTGAAGCTGAGTTGATGGCCATGGTTGTACGTTCTGTTCTATAGAAATATATTCAACATATTTTTGGAGTTCCAACGTCGGGTAAAAGGTTTATATAAGAAGAGTTTCCCTTCAATTATTTCTGCAACATTAGCCAACGCTTAGCCAGTAGCATGATGAGGGAAGAGACCAAGACACACAAATTCAAATACTACTGAGAATGAAAGAGTCTCTGGAGGATCCCACAATTGCTCTTAGGGATTGGGATGGGTCTGATGATTCTCCCTGTAAATGGAGAGGGATTGATTGTAACGATGAAGGTGCTGTGACCTGTATTGATCTCCATGGAATTTCTCTCAGTGGTAGTATTATGCCTGATCTCTGCAATCTCGAGAGCTTGATAATCCTTGAGCTAGATCAGAATTATCTTTATGGGAATTTTCCACCTGAACTGTTGAATTGCAGTCGGTTGGAGAAACTGAATCTGAAAGACAATTTTCTGAATGGGTCATTGCCTGATCTTTCAGGATTGAAGGCTCTGAAATACCTGGACCTGTCTAACAATAGATTCTCGGGCGAGTTTCCTGTTTCTATGGGGAATTTGACAAATCTGGAGTCGCTTAGCATTGGTTTTAATAAGTTCAAACAACGAACGATTCTAGAGGAGCTCATGATATTGAAGAGACTCAGTTGGTTGTATCTATCGAACTACAATTTTAATGGCTCCATTCCATCTTCTCTGAGCAATCTTTCAGAGCTGGGGAACCTGGAGCTCTCAATGAATCGCTTAACAGGGAGAATTCCGAAAGAACTTGGGAGGCTAATGAAGTTATATCAGCTGGAGCTCTACAGCAATCGTTTGTCGGGACAAATTCCTCCAGAGCTTGGGAATTTGACGTCCTTAAGAGATTTTGATGCTTCCAGAAATATTTTGAGTGGGAGAATTCCTGTAGACTTTGGGAAGCTGGAAAAATTAGATTTCATACAATTATATAACAATAATCTGTCGGGGCTGATACCAGAAGGATTCGGTGAGTTAAATAATTTAGTTGGTATTTCTATGTACCAGAACTCTCTCACAGGGCCGTTGCCTCCAAAGTTGGGATCTATGTCTGAATTCAACATGATTGACGTCTCACAGAACAAGCTCAGTGGAAATCTTCCGCTAGATTTGTGCCGTGGAGGCAAGCTTCAGTATATTCTTGTGCTCGACAATGAGCTTACAGGCCAAATTCCTAACTCGTATGGAGATTGTAAGAGTATGCTGCGTTTTCGTGTGAGTAAGAATAAGCTGAGAGGAAGAATTCCAAGGGGAATATGGGAATTCCCGCATGTTTCGATTCTAGATCTTAGCTTCAACGCTTTTGAAGGGGAGATTTCTCCAGCTATTGGAAATGTGAGGAATTTGTCTGAGTTATATCTGCAGAGAAATGGGTTTTCTGGAAGCCTGCCAGCAGAGATTGGGCAGGCTTCACAGTTGATCAAAATTGATGTTAGTGGTAATGAGTTAACGGGTGCTGTACGTTTTGAGATTAGAAAGACATGAGTTTCACATTGCATTTGCATCCTAATTCCGTGCAGGTAGCATTGGACCAAGGATTCTGCCGTAATGCGTCATTATTACTCTGAATTGTGAGACGATTCGAGCATTGGAATAACCTTTCGGCGGCCATTTGAAACAAAAGCTGATTCCACGCCATCAATTCCACCGAAATATAGCATTCAATATGATTGAAATGGCTCTTAAACGCTAAAATTGCCCCAATTTTGGAGATCTAATTATTGATTTGAGCTTTGATCACCTATCGAAGCCCAAGCCCTGCGAAGCCATAAAGAA
>LPNX010091276.1:135010-147278 GCA_001517045.1 Pseudotsuga menziesii
AAATGCTAAGGTACAGTAATACCCCTCTCCGCATGCAGAAACCTGATTCTGCGGCACCCCATTGCTGTTTCGGGTGAGACTGCAACCTGCGCGCAGGTTGTTGCCGAAAGGGCCAACACAAGGGAAAAACACTCACAGAACGTGAAGGATACATAGAGGAAGAGCTCAGCTGATACCACAATGTCACGCCCATGGGAAAACGAAGATAGTGAATGAATGAGCCAGAACATCCCATGGCTCTTAAAACGTGAGAGTAAAAACAAAATGTGAATGTGTGAGTCCAACTGGCATACGGTTCTGGTGTTTTCTTGCCCCTACAAGCAAAACATGACCTTCCAAAACTGGGTGCTCTACCCAATTCGAATTTGCCCATACTCTTCCCCTTCCAAGCAATAACTACCCCAACCACATTCTGGCAGAAATAAATGGTTGGGAAGAAAAGACAAGAAAGAGGGTAGTTGACAGTTTGGATGGGTTCTCCTCATGACACATGGAATTTTCCCAAACAGGTTCAAGGTTAACATTCCCACCCCCTTATCCTTAGGAAAATCATGCCCCCATCTCATTATTTGTTGCATTGACATAGCTAGCTGTGGGTTTTCAATTAATTTGCATATTTACATGATGTTTACAAACGTGCTTGACTTAGCACAGAAACCATAGGCCTCAACCATGATCACCTATATACCAAACATTAATCAATGATAGGGCCTTGGCCTTGAGCTCCTTGTCATGATTCCATATAATATTTACATCATATACATTAATGCAACGAGGTCAAAACTAGGGTGTTACAGTCAACTCTTACCCTAGTATATCATTGATTAAAGGAAGTATGATCCCCATGCTTATCAACCGGTCTTGTGGCAGGGAAATCAATCTCACTAGTGGTTACCATATTTTCTTAGTTCATCAAGAAATATCTTCATCTTGTAATGACTCTTCAACTCTCATCGACGCCAAATCCTCATACTCTGAGAGATGAAGAAGTAACAATGGTACCTTGAGATTCCTTTCAACCACTACAAATAATTTCCTTGGACTAAGTAAGGAGATTCATTAGTGCTACTTAAATTAGTAGTGTCCCCTATGTTCGATAGAAACACCTTAACTTGCATCGGGGGTAGTCATACATTTTGAAGGGAGAAGTGTTCATATTTGAAAATGATAGTAGCAACATATCTGGTGTAGGTGAATACTTCAGTGGCTCCACCACCATTCCAAACACCCACCCATGTGGTATTCTTCATATTATGAATAGTTTTGCTTCTTCAGCACTAGTTATATAAATTCCATGTCACGTCCCCACCCCTCTACCAGAGATAGGATGCGACATTACTACTAACAAATCTGGGCAATCTAAGCCCCATAACGTAATATAAAATGCATTGAACTTAAAAACATACACAAATGTATAAAACATGCAATATACAATGGAAGCAAATACATTTATTCAAGCATTCAACATGTTTATCATAATTCATTAAACAAAATACAGTTGCAGAGATTACACACAAGAAATACTTATCTTGAAATAATATTGTCCTTCAACCAGCTATATCACTGCAATGTTCCACGCAACCATAGGCCAGTGTGCTCATCAATATCTCAGAAGCATTGCCACCCCTAAGCTCAGCATGATCCCCACCAAGAATAAGGGAACTATAGCAGGCTCACACATAGCCAAAGACATAACAAAATTCAGCCAAGCCAAAACTAAATTTGGGTTTATCAGGCTGCTAAGGAGTTGAGAAGGTTGAACTGCTAAGCTAATGAGCTCAACCACAGAGCTATGGACACCTGCACCAAATCTGGCTTGGCTTCTAAAACATCTACACACCCAGCACAAGGAAGCATCCCCTTCTCTGCTACGTAGTCCCTCGGGCTATGCCTTCCCTTCCAATGCTCTTAACGGTGTGCAAAGAAGAAAACCAACCCCTCTTGATCTGTTTGTGAGGTTCCCTTCTACACTAGGTTTATCAAGCTAATTTAGACCCAACTCCACTCCAAACCAGTTCATACCAAGGCAAAATATGCACACACAGTAAGATACAAAATTCTGGGTTGAGGAAAACGTTTTGCAACCAAAAACGGATTGGAGTTCGTAAGACAAAGGTATAGAAAACGATATTTCTGAATGGAAATTGATGGGGAACTATCGAAGTTGGGCATTGATTTCGCCTTATATTTCCCTTTCGAAGATGTTGTGATAGATGGGGATGATAGCCATGGAGTTCCATAAACATGGAAATTTGGAGTGTCAACTTTGTTTTTCATGAAAGGCGAAACGATTTTTTTAATATGGAGTTCCAGTGAGCAGAGACGAGTTGACACCATGGAGGTTGGATGTGGATCTGCAACGGGAGGAAGGTCTGTTCAAAAAGGTTCGGTCATGGTTCCGGAAGTTGCCACCAGTGTGCCCTTTCCCATCCTGGCCACCATTGAACCCCTGTTCAAACAGGTGTGGGATAGTCAAGGCCCGAGCAGCAAGTCGTCTCCTCCGCCAGCTAGCAATCATGTTACCAACTCTGAGGAAGGTGGATGGGCTTGCCCCATCTTAAAGGAGGTTCCACACCCATTAGTCTTGCTCATGTCTCCAACGATGACTCGGTCTCTTTCTGGTTCATATTGTTATATCAAGTCTTTTTGTTTTAAACTGTTATTTCATCTTCTGTTAAAAACTTTGTTAATCTATAGAACCAGTAGATTAAGAACTAGTTTTTTGTTTTCATGGCACTCAAGGCTATTGGACTTTCTCGGTTTCAGTTCCCCCGGAATATTTTATAATTTCGATTGGCTTGAGTGGTGGTTTCACTACATTCGACCGACCTAGACTTTCCTCAGACTTAAAACTTTTGTCTTATCAATTTAATAGAATGTGCATATTTACAATATATACATATATATTTATATATTTAAGAGTTATTAAATGTATTAATTGTGAGATTTTTAATAATTAATAGATGATAACTTAATATTTTTTAATAATTGTGAGATTTTTAATAATTAATGGATGGTAACTTAATTTTTTTCATATAATTAATATTTTATTAATTTTATAAATAATTTTGATTTTTAAATAAAATAATTTTATTAAATTTTTAAAAAGGTTTTTAAAAATAAAAATTTATTTAAATCTAAACAAAAATTATAAAAATATAAATTATTGAAATAAAAATAAAAATACAATATATCTATTAAAAATTAAAATAATTAACTAAATAGAATAAAACAACTATAGTCATGTCATATACATAAATACACTTAAAAACTCTTAAACAAATAACATTACTTAGTTATAATTTTTTTCACATACAAATTAAATATTAATTAAACAAAAATATTATAAAATAAAATTTATAATTATGAAAAATTGTTAAAATACATTTATGTTGTATTTTTAAAGATATATCTATTTATATATCTTGCCAAAACTATATTAAGCTTGGAAAGCTTCTTGGCAAGCTTTTTAAGCACATGAACAAGATTTTAAAGTAAACCAAGTATTATCCTTCTTAAGGTCGGACCAAAGTTGGTCTCAATAGACGTTAATCATCATCATCATCATCAATTATGAGGATTTTTAATGATTAATAATAATTATTATTATTATTTTTTCATATTACTAATATTTTATTAATTTTATAAATATTTTTTTAATAAAATAATTTTTTTTTATAAATTATTTAAAAATAATAAAATTAATACATTTAAACATAAAATTCTTATAATATTTTATAATATTTTTAAAAAACAATAATTGAAAATAAAATATAACTATTAAAACATAAAATATTAACGAAATAAGATAAAATAATTATGTCCGTATGTTATATAATAATAATAATATATTTTTAACGTCACTGCCAAGCGAGACACCAATTGGTGTATGAGACCCCCTTGTTTGTGGGACAATGAACGGCCCTCTGCGCAGTGATTTAACTACTAAAGTCTACAGATGTGTACATACCCTACCCCACTTTGGATTTGAAATTGTGACCTCCTAGGAGGAAACACATGCTCTTAACCATTAGGCCCACTCAGGATGTACCTATAGATAGATGACCTATAGATAGCTACATCATATCTAAATAAATATGTAAAAAAAACAATTGTATTTTAATTTTTGATAATGACGTGTTTAGCTTTTGATTTATCAAGTGTTTTGAGATATTAGATCTATTTATAAGTGGGTTTTTTTTGTAAATGAGATAGTACCTTCTATTTCCTTCCAAACAAAATGATTTACAAAAAGAGAAAGTAACAAAAGCCCTCCCTACAAAGGGAAAACATGCTCATAGTTTCAAAAAATAAAGTATGCCTCTAAACGAAACCAGGCTAAACCATTTAGTTTGAGAATTCCTTACTACAAAATGTTTGCAAGTATTCATAGAAAAATAAAAGTAAGCATAAACTACAAAGAGACTTAGCCGATATTCGGCTTAATATCCGAGTCCACATGGGTTGAGTCAACCAATTTGATGCCCAGGCGATTGGAAATTTGTTGCATATTGCTGGACAGTTCGTCCATTTTCAAGAGAATAGCTTCATGCGCTTCCCCTCTATCCACCAAAGCTCGACCAAGAACATACTTCTGTTGCCAAAAATAGTCCATACTTCTCAGATGGAGAGAGGTTCTACCTCTTGACAAGCCAAGCTCATGGATCAAAGCCTCAAATTCCTCTCTCACCTCCTAATCAGTTATGCAATTTCTAGTAAGTTGAGCCTCAATTTTTGTTTCTTCAATTTCCTCTTTGACAGGGTCAGGAATCGAATTCCTATAGCGATGGGCTAATTGAACAATGCTTCTCATTGCCCTATTAGGGGGAGTAGAGGAGCTAGGTTAGGGATTCCGGGAGCGCTTACACAGCGGCATGTTATGTGGAGCAAGGTAGATCCAATAAAGGAGTGAATAGGCGCAAAGCGGTGGCAAAAACAAAGCATGAGAGCGGACAAGTTCACCCTCAGTCGACTAAAAAGAATCTACCGGATTCAAGTGGCAGGAGGGCTCAGGGGTAATGAGAAAATTAAAGCAAACAATAACAGAAGCGGGAAGGAAATTGAACAGAAGAAACGAGTTTCCTTTAGACCAGAGCTTACCCGAGTGCGTCCTTGAGAAATTGAGAGTTTGAACTATGTCGTCGCTGAGAAAGAAGTGCCTCCATGTGCAACAAGCTCCTTCAGCCACCAGAAGCGTCAAGTCTAAATCCCAAGACCGGCTCACCTCCATCCAAATAACCCACAGTTGATTCGAATCAAACTCAATATTAACCGAATTTCCTGAAAACAACATCCATTGGTTTCTAGAATGAGACCTCTCACTCAAAATACCACTCTCAAGAAAATGACAACAGAAAATTGAGATCCAACTTATGCAATTATTGCAATCCTCCTTAATATTTATCGTATGATTCCACATGCTCTCAATTCCTGAGCTGATTATTAGCCTCCACCGCCCGCAAGTAGATGCATTCCAAATCATAATGTATCTGTTTGGAAGCTTAATGATGACACAATTTTCCTTGTACGCCATCTCCAAACCCGTCGTCTCATCCTCCTACATAGTTCAGGAAATCGTACTGAGAGCCTCCAACGCTACCGTTGCATGCGAAGGGTTATTATTCACCGTCGGAAGTGATGGAGTATTATCACGGGGGACATGCAAGTCTGCCACATGTCCCTCCTCATCAATATCGATGTTTGTCTCTTTTATCACCTTACTTGGGGGAGGAAAGTCCTTATCCCTTATGTGAATGAGTTAACCCTTGTGTGGGTCATCATGAAGAAAAAACCAATTATGATCAAGCTCTTCCTTGGAAGTGTCGACCCTGTGATTTTCCAAATGGTCCGCCAAATTGTTACCTGACCTTCTGATGTGGATGGATTGTAACACCTCGAAGTGAGTGATCAAATCTTGAATTTGTTCCTTCATCCTGTCAAGTCTCTAGTGCTTTGAAATCTTATCCAGTGGAGTGTCGTTAGAGAGCCTCTGCACTGTGTCAATAATGATTTGTGATTCCCCTTCTAAGACCAGCTCCAACTAGCCTTGTCTTCGTGCTATGGTGAGCCCTAAGATTAACACCAAAATTTCTTCCATGTTATTGGTGGATGTTGCTATGTACTCTTAGTAGATATGAATAATTTCTCCCTTTTCATTCCTGAAGACTCTGCCAATTCCATCCAGTCACGGGTTTCCTTTGGAGGCCCCATCAAAGTTGAGCTTTAAGCAAGGAGGGGAAGGAGGGAACCAGGGCGAGGGGATAATAGCCTTGGGAAGACCTGGTCGCACATCTGGCTTTACCTGAAATGTCTGCAGATCCCAGTTTTTTAAAATTAACTGCTCCTAGAAAGGGCAAGTTAAATCTAAATCCAACCAATGGGAAAGATGCATAGTTTCCTTAAGGTTGGATTTGATGATGAGATGAACCTTTTGGAAATGAAGGGTTTCATCTTTAAAGATATGTCTATTACGTTCTTTTCAGAGGTTCCAAAGGTCTAAGCTACGGAAGAGGGTCCATAGTTTATTTAGATAGGGACTAGAGAAGGGATGCAGGTCCCATTTTCAAAGGTGGATCTAAGAAAAAAATGGTCCCAATCTAAGAGTCTAAAGACACCTGATAACCAATCCCTTGAAGGACGAAGCAAATTGACACCTATTTAGAAGATGTTCCAAAGTTTCTTCCTGTTGATCACACATGACGCATCTGGAAGGACCTTGGAAACCCTGCTTAAGGAGTCGATCCCGGGTCAGATTTTTTCCTTGCACCATTATCCAGAGGAATGTTTTAACTTTCGACCAGAGATGGGAATGCCATATGCGCTCCCAGATCACATATTTTTGGTTATCATTTTGTGGATGCACTAAATGGTAAGCTTCTTTGACCGAGAAGTATCCTTGAGGTTGATATTCCCATCTAAGCTTATCTTGGGTAGTTTGAATGAATATTTTCCTTGAGTTTAATTAATTCCAGAAGTCATGGTTTTCTTGTGAAGCATCATTCCCCAGCTAGTTTTCCCTTGGGAGCTACGATTTCCATTTGTTGTGAGTTGGATGGGGGTCCCAGTAGTGAGCTATTGTGACCTTTCCTGCTTGTTGTAGGTGGGTTTGCATATATTGAGTGTTTTCTTTTGTTTGTAGGGGAGGGAGTTGTTGTCAACCATCCTCCCAAAAGAGGGTCGTTTTCCCATCCCTAATCTACCAGAAGATATGAACGCGAATAAGTTCTCTTTGTGCCCTGGCAGAGTTCCATATGATTGATCCTTCTTTGAGATTCTCTATTCTAATTAAATATTCCTTCCTTACCCCTCTCACATACTTGTCCATCCAAATAATGGCCCAGGGTAAAGTATAATCTTAGAGGTATCTCCACAAAAGTTTTGCAGAAAGGACTTGATTGAGAATGAGGGGATCTCTGAGACCCAATCCTCCTCTGCTCTTGTATTTGCAGAGTGACTTCACACCACCAAAGGCCATGAACCCCCCCCCCCCCCAACAGGAATTTTATCTGCAGGTTTCGAATAGATTTGAGGACATGTTGGGGGGTAGCCATAACCGAAAATAGGTAAATCGACATGGCTTTCAGTACTGATTTCAGCAAGGTGAGGCGCCCAGAGAAGTTTAAAGCTCTGAAGGTCCAAGAGGAGAGTTTAGATTCAAGTTTGGAAAGGAGGTCTTTCCAAGATAAATTTTTCAGAGCCAACTCAAAAAGAGGGGTTCCAAGGAATTTGGCTGAAAGGGAGCTCTTCAGAAACCCCAGGATTCTGGTTTTTTAGATCTGGGTGTAAATAGGTGTGTGGAAGAAAAATATCTGAGATTTTAAATTATTGATTGGAATTCGATGCTTCCCTGAAAATTATAAGAATTCACTTGAAATCATTTTCTTTTTGAACTGATGAATTCCCCAGTAACATAGTTTCATCTACAAACTGAAGATGAGAGTGAGAAATTTCGGAGGAATTGAGGTGGATGCCTTGAATCTGATTTTCCTGCTCCTGCGCTTTGACGAATCTCCCTAGTCCTTCCGCCATACTAATGAAGAGATAGGGAGATAAAGGATCACCTTGTCAAATGCCTCTTGAGGTAGAAAAAGTACAGCAAAGGTGGATCCATTGATAAGAATAGAGAAGAAAGTCGATGAGACTAGAGCTAGAACCCAATTTACCCACGATGTGGAGAAGCGAAAGGCTTCCAACATAGCTCTAAGAAATTTCCATCTTATTTTATCGAAGGCCTTGGACATATCTAAAATGATGAGCATTCCTGAGTGATGGGAGGTCTTCAGAGAGTAAATCGCTTCATGCGCCATGATAATACCATCAAGTATTTGTCTTCCTTCCACATATCCAGTTTACTTTGGGGAGATTATAAGCGGTAGGAGGGGATTTAGGCGTTTGGCTATAACTTTGGTGATGAGTTTGTAAATCACAATGCATAGTGCAATAGGCATGAAGTTCGAAGGCTCCTCAGGTTTATCGATCTTAGGGATGAGGGTAAGAAAGGTGGCATTCAAGGCAGGCAGATTAGTCCTGATTTTTTGGAACTTTCAACTATTTCCCAGACATCCTGCTTAATAATACTCCAGCAGGCCTGGAAAATTTTTGTTGTGAATCCATCCGACCCTGGGGATTTTCTAGGGTCCATTTCCATCACCACTTTTTCTACTTCTATTGTAGAGATGTCCTGTGAGAGGCTGTGATTTTTATTAGGTGTTATTGTGGAAGGAATATGTTGCAAGATTTGATGGATTTCTAGAGAGAGGTCTATTACCGGTTCCCTGAGAATCTCTTTGTAGAATTGAATAAGTTCTTTTTCAATCTCCTCCTTCGTTTGAAGAGTGTTACCTTGGCTAGAGGTGAGCCTCGTTATCTGGTTCTATTGTCTTCTCTGAAGCATAAAGAGATGAAAGAATTTAGTATTTCTCTCACCTTCTTTGAGCAATTTTATCCTAGATTTCAGCTTCCATAATTCTTCCTCCTGCTGGTACCTGGTGTTTAGCTGCTCTTGTAAAGTTTTCTCCTGAATTTTAAGTTCTTTAGTGTATCCTAATTGTATGGCTTGCCTTTGAGTAGCATTTAACTTAGATTCCAATTTTTCCTTTTCCTCAAAGATGTTGCCAAATTCCATTCTATTCCAGGTCTTGAGTTGGGCTTTTAAATGTTTCAATCTTTGTTGGAACTTGTACATAGCTATGCCTTCTAGATGAGCCGATTCAAGCCACCACTTCCTAATTTTAGACATAAAATCAGGGTGGGAAAGCCCAAATTTCTCAAAGCGAAAGGGCCTTCAGCTATGGGATCCTTCTGAATCCAAAAGGAGGCAAATCGACCAATGGTCAGATCCTTCCATGGGTAGAATAGTTGATGAGAGATTGATTTGGTTCTAGAGAAGAGAGTTGGAGATGAGAAATCTGTCCAGCCGACAGGCTACGTATCTTTCTCCTCCCCTTCGATTGTTCCAGGTGTGAATTCCATTTGTAGTTTGAAGATATTCCATTCTGAGATTGTTGATTAGATCAATGAGGGTCAGGCTATCTCTGTCTAGTCTTTGAATTCTTCCTTATTTCTCCAAAAGACTCAGTAATGATGTTAAAATCCCCTCCAATGATCCAGTTCAGAGAGGGGATTCGAGTGTGGAGCCAATTAAGGTGCTTGATAAAGGAGAGATTTTGTACCAAAATTTGAGGCCCATAACCATTGGTGATCACCCCGCAGTGGAGAGTTCCTATGATTTTGAACCATCTTGAAAGGGTATGCTGGGAAGAGAATAATCCTTCTATATGCAGGAGTGTTGGTTCCCATAGGATGGATATTCCTCCAACGCTTCCTCTGGCATCCATAGTGATAACTTGGTAATTCTTTCAACATTTCCTAGAAAATTCTTGGAGATTTTGCTCCAAGCATTTGGTTGTTTGTAACATTATCACAACAGTTTTTAAGCAATAATCCTATTTTTTAGTATTCTTCATTTGGAATCACTTTTGATTCCTCGTATGTTCTAGGAGATAATTTTCAATTCCATTTAAACAATAGGATGGAAGTGAGCCTCTAGTCGGGCACTCTGCCCAGAGTCTATTAAGTAGGCTCTTAATTCTTTGATCAACTCTCTGTTAGATTTCCTTCTCTTCTTAGGTGTGTCACTTTGAATTTTTAGCACGTCTTTGCGTTTTTGTGTTTTTACCCCTAGTTGAGTTTGACTTTGTTCTTGTGTTTCCTTCTAGGCTTACTTTAGAACTTGCTTCTCCTTTCTTATAACATTATATATATCAACTAACAGATATAGTTGGTGAAGCGGGATATTGTTGGTTTCCCCTTTTTTAACAGCTTCAGATAAAGTCTGTAGGCCTAGTTCTCCTAGTTCCATATCATCCACTTATGGGGTTTCTCCATCTTCATTCATTACTTGATCCTCTGCCGTTGTGAGTGCTAAAACTTCTACCTATGACATAGTGGATTTTAAATTTTGTGGGTGATCATGCAATAGGATGGTTTGTAGCTCCAGGTTAGCAGTTTGGTTCTTTTCTGACTCGTCTGTTTGGACGACAAGATCCATGTTTTCCTGCGGGTCCAACTAAGTGAGAATGGAGAAGCTGTTCTCAGTAGGAGCAATAGGAGTTGGGTTGGAGTTTGTAGCTTTTTTTCCTTGACAACGCTTGCCCGAGATTTTAGTGAACCCATCTTCATTCATTTTATCCATAGGGTTTGCAGGGGGGATCTTGACATTCAAAGGGCACTCCCGAAAGATATGACCAAACTCGTGGAATTTGCGACATCGGAAGGGGATATGTTCATAATCAATGGGTTAAGTCCAATCCAAGTCTCTTTGGATCAAACAGATGGCTTCTAGGAGTGCACATGAAATTCCCAGGTAAAGGTATATATGAGCATAAGAGATGTAGCGTCCTGCCATAGTAAATGTGCTAAGTGTATTACCAATACCCATGAGCGTTTCCATGTTCCAAAACTCATGTGGGAGTGAATAAAGTCTTATCCAGACTAGAACAACTTTGAAGTCTTCCTTTTCTGGTGAGAACTATTCCTTCCAATTACACATATGAAGTCCTGCTAAGTGAAAAAAATACGGTCCTCCTTGGAAAATAGGGTTCTTATCTTGTAGGCTATAAAAGACTACTGTGAAAAATCCTTTTGAGCCCAGTTTTAGTTCACATTGTCCCTTTGGTTTCTAGGTGATGGTGAGCCAACCCACTAAGGATTTTTCTGAGGGCCATGTTCCAATGAATTTACAAATTATTGTGTGATCCTTCATAAACTGAATTTGTTCAACCACCAGTGTTGAGTTTATCTCATACCTTGGGATTAGTAGGGATTTAGGCTTGCATTTCGAGTTTTCCTTTGAAGAAGCCTCTGGTTGCGTCAACTCAGAAGGATTTGCTGCTGGGGAACTTAGTGTGTCCATCTTCAAAGAGCTTGATCCTACTCTTCCCTTTCCTTTTGTCGTTGTAGAGGGAGCGGTTATGGTCTTCGAACCTAATAACAAAAGAGGTTTGGCCCTAGGGGCCCTGTGCGCTAACATGTTGTTGAAGGAAGGATGCTTCCTCCCTTCACTACTAGCTACGATTGCTGACAAACTCTATCCCAGCACAAGCCAAAATCGAGTTCAAAAATCGAAACTCTAATCGTGCATAGCTCCTATCGCTCGTCCCTTAATTTCCCATTTATAAGTGTTTTGAAATACTAAATTTCTTGAATTAAATAAATTTATACAACTATATTTGTTAACATAATTTTGAAATAGCCTAAATATTATAAAATTTAGATTTTTTATATCTTATTTTTAATCTTTTGTGATTATATTTTTGGAATTTAGTTGGAGATCTTTATAAAAAAAATCATGTATATTAATCATAAAAATTTACTATATTTCAACTAAAAATTACCAAAAAAAAATCCAAAACATAAAATAAATAAACTAATTCTAACTTAATTATTGAAAAAATTAATTTTATTTATAAATTAAAAATATAATACATTTTAAAACCACATTTAAAACTACTTAGATTCTTCAACAAAAATTGAAAAATGAAGACCATTCCGGATCAATCAAAATATTACAACTTCCATTAATAGAGAAACACGTTATTCCATTTCACAATAATGAAAAATTAAAATGAAATTTTGTGTTATGAAGCGGCCTGATCACAAGTGGAACGTATAGTCTTCCGGGTCAGACGGTGGTTTCCCGGGTCATATGTTACCACCGTAACACATGACCGGGAAACTACCATATGTTACTGTGTTGTGTACCGTCGTG
>LPNX010091276.1:147544-190364 GCA_001517045.1 Pseudotsuga menziesii
CTACTTGCCAGCTTGCGATGCTTTGATCTTGTATGTCTGAAGTACATCTTCGATATATATCAGCATTATCTGACCTGTATATCAGGGATGATGAGTAAAGTCTGCTATGATCAGACTTTTTCCTTTTGCTTTGGCTGCCGTTTATATCTCTCAGTTGTTGCTGTTGGTTCTGAGATTTGGCTCTTATATTGCAGATTTGTATTGATATTTTTGATGCTCTGTATTGATATCTACTATGGTAGATGCATGGACTTGGGAACAGAATATCATCATTTTGATATTGTAAAAGATGTCTTTTGATTCATATGAATAACAAACTCTGGTATTTTTTCATCTGAAAAAAAAACCACACCTTGAGCAACAAGCAAACAAAATTTGACAATCTCAAATTAATTACTTATGTTCCCTAAATTTTGTATGTCTTAGCGGTCGTTTGGTAACGCATACGACAGTGTTTGAAATTATAATCCATTAGACCTACTGTCTTTTTGCAGGCATACGACATGTATTTGATAGTACGGACTGCCTATTTTAACTACCCACCTAACGCGGGTTTTACCGATATTGCAACTGTTTCGGCTTTTTCCGTCCAAACATTAAAAACATTACAAATAGGAACTTTAGGAAGCGAAAAGCTTCATCAAATTCTCCGAAAGATTTGTATAACAACTAAGTTAAATTAATACTTGATGTTTCCCATCAATTCATACATGACTATGTACAACGCGTCCATTCTCAAAGTATCTGCTATTTACAAAATCGAACTTGCGAACCTTTCTGGAACAATTTTCTGTTTTCAATTTGTGTGACCTAACCTAACATAACATGGCACTGCAAAATTTGGTCGCTGCATGTTGGAACAATTTACCGTGTTGGAGCAGTTTAGGATTGATGACCGGATCGTCATCAATAGCCGCTTCTTTAATTACAATCGCTTCCACGTTTATTGATATAAGTCAGTTTGTTTGTCCAGCTGCGGGGCTGTGCTCACAAAGCTGACCTTGCACACTTCGTATTTGAGCATTTTAGCTCCAAGGCCGTACCAGTAGGGCTCTGCAGGACTCCCGTTTGATTCTTTGAGCAGAGCTGACGCAGATTCAACGTTGTCCCATATGCCCAGCCCCATAATCCGCTTGCCGTCAAGAGATGTATAAAAGGCGTAGGAACGAATCCCTTTCAACTGCTTAAAGTATGCCTTTAAGATGGCAAGGCAGCTGTAGGCGAGCACCTCTTGTTTCTTTCTGGTGGACTGTATTCTACGGAGGCTCACAATGTCTCCAAACTTCATCAGCTCTGCTGCAAAAGATACATCTCTGTGCTCCTCACAGCTTAATTCAAACCATCGCCACTCCACCGCCCTCACTACCGACGACGCCCAATCCTTGCCCAATTCTTCTACAATTCTAGATTCCTCTTTCTCTGATATAGCCGCTTTCCACACAGAAAAAATCGCTAACTGTAGAAATATCGAATATATTTTCAGCATATGAACTTCATGAATATATGTTTTTATGTTAATTTCATGACTTTATTACATATATACTTACCCAGGAGCCATTGACACTGCTAAGGACAGCCGCTTTGGTGGTGCCTGCCTTGTGAAGGGCGGGGATGAGTGCTGTAGTAATATGGCGGAGCCCATCGTGAATATCGTAGCCATCAATTGGCTTATAGATGCCCAGCGCCACTCTGCTGCTCGCCTCAGCCTCTCGTGGAAGTGTAACTGCAAGAGCCATTAATTGCAGACGTTATACGTAGCAGTTAATGTAAAGAAAAAGCTGTTGGATCTTGATAATATATTGCTCTAATAAATTAGGAGCAGAGTGAAGGATCGGGTGGGGGACTTGCAACTTCGTTTTGGCTTCGCAGTCTGTGTGTGGAAAGTTCGAACACCTTACTCTGTAAACCTCGTCGAACTTTCTCGGTATTTATTCGACCTACAGACTGCGGGTGATCGGAAGGGACGAGGTTCATTCGTATCGTTCGATTTATTTCATGCTTTTTCAAGTAAGTCGAGTTTATATTATTGTTTGAAATTTTCATCATGGAATTTTTTTTAGGGTGGGTACTTTTCTTATTATATATGAAAGGCGACGGAAGCTAAGGTGGGGATACTTGTCTTTGTTTTTATTATGTGAGGAAGGTAAATTTATCAAGTAGTTTTGATTTATTTAAAAACCATCATTGAAAAAACCACCTCACAAAACTACCTTCCCCAAAACGAAACGATTCAAATTGTATTATTTAAAAAAAATTAAAAAACATAATGCCACAATGATGTAGACGTATTAAAAGCAATGACAAGGAAAGCCTAATTCTAACATCCCAAAGGGTGATAAGTAAGTAGTTGTTGCAATGTAATAAGAAACAACGGTGATTTTGCTGGATATAGACTTTCAAATATCGAAATGAAGTTTGTGATTTCTTGGAAAGAAAAGGAACGAGGAAATTGATTCGTGATATGGATAATTCATATCTTTCGACATATGCACGGATTCTGCACGGCAAAGCCAGATGTGATAGCAAAAAGGGTAAGATTTTGAAGCTCGCCGCCGGTTTGGACAATTAATTTGTACGTAGCTTTCATTACTTTATGTGTTTCAATGTTTTATGCTTTATGTTTAATTTTATTAAATCACCCTCTTTAATACGTAATTTACATGAGAATATTTTAGATGTAAGTAAATCCATTGGAGTATGAGTCTATATTTCAATGATAAATCATACTATATCCTTTAAATAAGGACATTGAAAGGTATTAAACATGTACCAGTATTAAATTTGAATCACTTGTTGATAATAGCTCCCAAGTCAGTTAACTTAGCTATTATTTTCAATTATTTTATAAAGATCAATGACCAAAATGCTCTTACTTTTTTAACACATAAGTTTGTCAAACAAGAATCACACTTGTTGAAAGATGTTTCATTCGTATAAATATGAATATTTTGGATGAGTCTAGTTGAGAGGAAAAATATTTGAGGGGAAGAAATGATGAATATAAGTTTACATAAAAGGAAAAATTATTTGAGGGGAAGAAATGAGGAATATAAGTTTACATAAAAGTAAGCTTGTAAGCCATTATTGTCTAGCTTATATTACACAAGTGTTAGTATAAAGTCTCCTCAACCAATTTCTTTGTTTTTTACCTGTAACATAGCATAGGTTTTTTGTCCAACTATTGTTGGCTTTCCACCGCCTTCATACAGGAGATTATCGGTCCTACCTATCACTGTTCAATTTAAGGGATATTTATAAAATCCATCCTATATGTTAACACTCTGTTAAATTCTGGTCATAAGAGATACTCGCGTACTTCAGCCTCGTCGAGAAGTGTTGGGACGATAGCAGAGTATTTGCAGAAGGGGCTGATGGCACACACAAGATAGCACTTAGTATTTGGAGTAAGCCTTGGTGGTGAATGTCAAAAGCAGCGAAAAATTATGTGGATCGGAGAAGCGGGGTAAAGAAGAAAACGTTGGACGCGCTGAAGGCATTAAAGGGGAATCATGATCGAAGGCTGAGGTTGATCAGATGGAAGATCAATGGCGTCAAACCATTTCGCACGACGAACATGCCTAACCAAAGCCACTTTTTCAGATTTGCGAAATAGTTTAAAGAATGGATGCATTTAACGGTCGAGATTGGGACCCAATAAGATCTGCGGTTGAAAGCGATTTCACATCCCAAACTAGCAAGGACGAAGTAGCAACTCAGGATTGCGAAAAGTGGTACGAGATGCTCAGATCGACGGCCACCATGAGAGTGGGGGGAGATCAACAGTCATAGTTCATTTTGCAAGCCTGATTAGCACAGAAGGAAAAAGAACCTTGTTTTGCGTACAATGGTGGGGTCCGCCTAGATCGACGGTTGTGAAGAAAGTTGGTCTCAATCGATGGTTGACCTGCGCACACGCGAAGTAAGGAAAGGAGTGGCATAAAGAGCTCCACATATCTACGGTTTAGATCGCGAAGAAGTAATATCTACGGCTCAAGCCACCTGGGAAGAGCGCGAAGGTTATGTTGTGTGAAAAGTTATAAAGGGGTCCACGTGAAGTTGCAAAGGTTTGTCTTTTCTAAAACCTCGAAGCCGTCGAATATCCAACCGTATACAGAGCGCCAGCACAAACTGACTAGGAGACTGTGCTACAGAACAAGGTAGGCCCTTGATACCCTCTCAATGTTATTTGAAAATGGACGTAATAGAAGTGGTAGGGGTGAGAGATGATGTAGAGCCTAAGGCCACAGGTTGGAGGGCAAAAGAGAGCCTGTTAGATGAAAACGTTGAGATTTTTGATACCATCCTGGTGGGAGAGGCTGTTGAAACCGCCAGAGGCAAATTGGAAACTCTTAAGAACCAGGGTAGAGATACCTGCGATGTTTTTAAATCTTTCTTCCACTTCTTCTCTGTTGGCCAAACCCCCCATTGCCCTGAATTTGTTGAATGGTGTGCAGACAATTTCTCTGTCACCGAAGGCATTATTATGAATAAATCTAAGTCTAAAATCCTTTGCTCAGTTCAAGCTTCTGTCATCCGCAAAACCTTGTATATCCCAGATGAATTCACCCATATATCCCAATACTACCGAGAAGAAGACATTATGCGTTGTTTTAGAGAGTCTACAGATGAAAGTAAAGAAACCTTCCTGAAGGCCTGTTCTAAAACCAATGGTGAACCCATCGACCTATCTTACCCTATTGACCTCAAACAATTCAATGAAGAAACTCAGTGGTGTATATCCCTGGCCAGTCAGTTTCTAGGTCTAGATACCGACGCTTATGTCCTAGAGTCATTGTTGAGTCTTTTGTTCGTGTTAAGTACTTGTCCGGCCGAACCTGAATTGCCTAGACAATCCGATCAGTCTTGTTGCCTTAAATTTGATGAGTTCGTGGCTGAGAACATCTGTTCTCAGTTAGCGAACTTTCACAGCACTAGAGTGTTCAGATTCCAGTCCTTTTTGCTGAGGATGTCCATATCCTATAATGAGGAGGACCTACAAGTACCAGAATTGGAAATCACTACTGATATGGCCACGGATTACTGTAAATTCATGAACCAATTGATGGCCAAAATATACGAACTCTTCTTTCAAGAAAGGTTGCCTAGGGTGTTGCCTGAGATGAGGCAAATGTTGCAACTGTCAAATAGCAAGAATATAGGGGACTGGTTCCTCACGGAATTTGGAATGACCATAAGGTTGTATGGCTTCGTACATCCACCCTACATCCTGTCATCTTTTCTAACTGCCAGGATTTTCTCCCTGGAATTGATCCAGCAAAGACTCATTGTTGAAGAAGAACACTTCTTAAACTTTAAGAAAAGTTCAAATTTGATTTTTCCATGGGAATTAAGACCATACACAGTTAGAAGCGGGGCTGCTTTTCCCCTTGTTACCAACTTTCTTAGAGGCATGGAGTTTTCCCTGGGACAAGCGGTAAATTATGACCCTCACCAAGTGATTTCCAAAAGGAGGAAATCTCACAAATGCAGGCCTTTTGAACACACTAAAGTACCTGGACTTAGAGAAGCGGCAAATTGGGACAATTTCCCTAATCCTGCCCCAATGGATACCAACATAGAGTAGGACACTGGTTCACAGCTACCGGGGGTGGTTTCTCCCCAAGGAGAATTAGCTACAGTAGTTGCAATAGCTGGAGGATTCTCATCACTGGTCAGTTATTCAACAAGTTCAATAAAAAGAGGGGATCCAGATCCCATGGACATTGAAGAAATGGACACAGCCAGCATGCCCAAGAAACAAAAAGTGGAACCGGGACAGCAATTGGTGCTGGTCAAAAGGGGCCAGGTGAAGGGACAGGCAAAGAAGAAAGATTTAATGAAAAAACGGCAACAGGAAGAACCCAAGGCAGCTGAATTGCAAATACAAGAGTATGTATTTGACAGACAGACTCCAAGCAAGCATGCATCCAAAGAGGACTGGCTGAGATCTTACCGAGAGAGGGTTGATAAAACTTTTGAGGAGACAATAGAACTATATAGCGAAGCATCGTGGTTGCCTTACCCCAATGTGGCACTGAAAACTGTAAGGGATCATGCCACTGATACCCTTAGCTTAGCCTTGGCAATGGGGAACAAGGTGTCTGAGGTCAGTGTGAACCTCTCAAAGGTTCCCACTACAGACATCATACACCTAAACAAAGAGACTGGAGATATACTGAATACCAGATTTCTTAAGGCTACCATACAGATGTCCAAGCTGGAGGAGAGTAAGGCGAAAACTTTAAAGATTTTAAGGAAGGTGACAGTGGAGAATAAAGCACTCAAAGCCCAAATCAACAACTTACAGAATGAAGCTATGCAAATAGAAGGACCTGCACAGAAAGGGAGTTTGGCTCAGAAATTACTCGATGATAAAGAGAAGGAGATCCAAACCTTGAAAAGAAGTTAAAAATCCCTGCCACCAAGCTCGCTCAAGCGGAAGAATTAGCTGACTTCGAAAGAAAAAAAGAGGCATTGAACGCTGAGCTTACCGATTGCAAGGCTAAGCTACTAAAGCTCGAAGAAAAGGAGAGGCAGTGGGAAGCAGATATCCAGCTTTTGAAGAGGAACGATGAAGAATTAAAAGCCAAGTTAGAGATGAAGGAAAATGAGCTTCAAGGCAGAAGTATAGAGAGTACAATTCAGTGCACAGGTATGGCTGGAGAGATAGATACCTGCTCCCTCTCCAAAGAAATGTCCCAAATAGGCCTAAAGGATATTGAGCTCATTAAACTGAAACAACAGATCGAGGAATTGGAAAAAGAAAGAGTCAAAGAGAAACGAAGAAGAGAAAAGGCAGAGGAGAAATGCCATGAACTAACTCAAAAAAAATGCTAAGTTGAGCCAACAGGTGGTCGGCAAACTTGCCTTGCAAGGTGCTAGGAATTTGATCTGGGATCAGATCATTATAGAAGCTGACAAGTTTCGGCCCTACCTAGATTTTATTGAAGATCGGGAAATTGCTATGGGAGAAGCCAAGAAACAAGTCCAGACAGTGTTAGGAGAAGTGCATAAAAGGTCCTTGGTGACAACTGAGAATGCCATTACTTTCCTAAGCTCTTTGTCAGACGATTCTGCCAACAGATACGGTATCCAAAATAGAATCGATGTTGTCTCTGGAGCTAGAAAGGTGGTCGCTAAGCACAGGATGCTGGAGACTGTACGAGCCAAAATAGAAGTTATTGAGCACAAACTCCAGGAGGTCATTCGGTTTTTCAAACCACTGGTAACCAAAGGGCTCCCCTTTTTCTGGGAAGAAAAAGGTCCTTTAAGGTCCCAAGAGGAGTATCGAGAATGTCTAGTACACTGCCGATTGGACAACAACAAATTTGGAGATGTGCAACAATCGCTATCAGGGAAGGTCATTTTTGATAAATTGGCCAGATATTTTGAATTATTGTTTGATTTTAAAGCCGCATGCACCAAGGTCCCTAATACTTCATACCCAGAAACGATGGAGCTCAAAGCACAAGCATACAACATGGCCATCGCGACCCTGCCTGGTCCTGATTTATGGAGGGTCATTCAGCAGTAAGGGTCGACCAAATTCAAAATGTATCCGTAGGAGTGGCAATGATAATATGCAGGAAGTTTTTTCTACGTTGTACGCCTGTCCCAGCGATTTCCTCTCTCGGAACCTCGTACAAGTTGTCACCCGACCAGATGAAAGTATAAGAAACTCTCGTGCCTATTTCCTCCTGCATTTCACATTTCATTGTTTGGTTGTTTCGTGCAAGTCGTAGCCAATGTGCCACCTAAGAGGTTGTTAGAGGATGTCCTTCTGTTGTAACTAATTTTTATTCCCAGATGTCGGTTTAGGAAATCCAAATATTATAAATATACCTCCTGAAGAAGGAGAAGGGGTTGAAACTATTGTAATTTTCCTGTGTGTTTTTTTCAAGAGAATTTTAATATAATTGTAGAGTCGAGGTTGGCATTTTCATACAAGGATTCATGTGTCATTCGCACTTGTAGTCTGTTATTTCCTTTCTTATGTGAATGTTTTTTCCAGTTTATCTCTCATGTTTTGTTTTCTTTCATGTCTGAAACTTAGGGTATAATAGTTCGGAATTCATACTTGCTATGCTCCGTCTGTTGTTTCAGGTATTCACCAAAATTTTCTCCTAAAGTTGATACAGAATTCCTTTTTACAATACTCTGTGTTGATGGTCTATTCATGTTCCTCCTTTCCACTAGACAATTATGAATCGACTGTGATCGAGTGGCTACCTTGCCCCTGTGTTGAAATCACTTGCATTAAGTTCTATTTATTCCTGTTATATATCTTGACTCCATCACCCAATGGTGTTGTGTTTTGTTTCAACCAATTTTACAAATGATTTATAGTTTCACTTGTATATATTTGGCATTGTTAACATTTGGTGAGATATCCCTCTTGGAAGAGTAGAAATCTAGTTCTCTCTTCGAAAGTGGTTTTGCCGTTACTTGAGAGCGAGCCTTCCGCAACCTTTGGTTCGATTCCAATGCTAACACTATATTTCAAGGAGTTAAATGGGAGAGCTCAACATAACCTCATAACATCCCCACCAATCGATATTCACTCTAAAACCTTTGGTTTAGCCTTAAAGAAAATGGCAAAAACACTTAGAAATTATCAGATAACTGTTCTTCAAGCTTATTTTCCTTGCAAACTTTCACTCATAAAAACACTTTTTCTTGTGAAATTTTTGCCCCCAAATACTCTTTTTTCGTCGATGTGTTGGCAAAAAAAGACTCTCTTGCTGACATGTCAATGAGAAAATCATTTTATCTAGTGACACATCACCTCCAAAAAGATATTTCTCCATGGACATGTCGATGAAAATAAGACTTTTCCCCATCAATACATTGGCGAGGAAATTCCTTTCCCTCAATGACTCATTGCAATCCAAAAGAGAAATCTTTGCTTACTTGTGACCAAAAATAGAAAAGTTTATCAACATGAAAAAAATTATTTCTTGCCCAAAATGTCACACTTGAAATGTCATTTCTTGACCGAAATGTCATATTGGAAAAGTGATTTCTTAGCCAAAATGTTGCACTCAAAATGTCTTTCCTTGGTTGAAACTATAAAATATGACCTCGATATTTTGGTTTTTATTTTTACTCCAACCTTTGTTTTGGGTGTTGTTTATACCGTTGGAAAGGTATCGATCAATGTTATTAGAACCGAACCAGTGGTCGAACTGGACAACCCTGGGAACCGGAACCAGACCAGAACTGGACAAAAATCGAGAAACAAACCGGATCAAAAAATCGGTTGAGCAAAAATACATAAAACATTCATATTTTCAAAAAATACATATATATCCATGTGCATCCATGTGAATTCAAACNAATGGCCTCTAAAGTCAAGATATAAGCATATGACTGCAGTATAGACTCTACAATATACAATCCAATGATTATAATCATATATCATAATTATCTGAGTCCTCATGCTTAGACTCAGAGTCATCATCTACATCCTCAACATGAGCATGGCTTGACTCCCCTAGGCATGAAGTAACTTGTCTAACTGCAACATCAATGTTCACATCCTCTTGTTGTGGAAGAGGGCCCAAGTCCATCCACAACTAAATGTGATTGATATGGAGCATGGGATCCTCCTCTTATAACATTAGAAGGGTCGTGGGTTAATTAAACAACTCACATGTGGACCCTATTTTTTATTTTATTGAAAGAATTTGAAATTAGCTGTTTTTGGGGGTCCTGGGCGCTTTTGTACAGAACCAACCAGTTTTTTACTGAACCGGCCTGTTTGGATAAAACTGGGCGGTTTTGCACGGAATCGGTCGATTCAGCCTTGAAACCGGCCAATTTCGTATGGAACCGATAAAAAATCGTTTGAGTGTGTGATTTGACATAGTGAAGCTTGTAAACCGGTCCAACCAATGGGGTTTTTTTCAAAACCAGTTGGGTTTTGATAACATTAGTATCAATAAGAAATATAACTTTGGTGTTATATTTTTTCTAAGATAACATACCATAATGTATAAAAATTGTAAAATAAAATATGGGTACAATAACAATGGTAGAAAGGACTAACTTGAGTTGTGGAATAACCCAAAGACATGGTAGAAACACACTTCATGTAATATCTCTATGAATTCATGATCAAAGTGATTAACATCATGGCCTATCAAATGTATTTGAACTCGGGGAAGTAAACCTGAAAACCTTGTTAGGTTTTGAATTAACTTTTCGATGTTAAAGTTCAATTTTTTAAAGCATGATTTGAATTAGTAACTTATGTATCTTGTTGTAATGTTACCTAGGGATTGGTGTTGAAATGGATTGATGTCAGTAGAGGAGGAATAGTATAAATACAAATACTAGGCACCATTGCAAAGGAATCCCCACCAATATACAACTAAATGACAAATGATGAAGGCTTGCAATAGTACTAAGAAAGAAAAAGCATGATTGATACAATCAAGTGCAATTGAAGTAAAAGAATGAAAACTAGACGAAACATTAAGTGGAATAGCCAAAGACATATAACAATAAAGTGTGATCTTAAACATAAAACATGTGCATATGATTGACATCAAATCCCAAGTGCAAGAATATGAATTCATTATTGCTTCAAAAAAGGATAATATTTTCATGGACAAATGTTTGTAGCAGCTTGAATATTTCCCTCAAAGGTATGTTGAATAGCCAAGTGAGCAACAAGAAAAATCTAGACAAGGTTTATGCAAAATAAATGTAAATAAGTTTCTTATAACAAAAGGACAGATGTATGAGACTTGAAAAGTCATAGAAGAAGACCAAGAGTCACCTAAAAGGCCAAAGTCCATTGTAAGACTAAGAGTGATTCTTATTCTATATAATATGTACTCTTGACCACATTGTGGAGGTTTATTTCCTCCAATGGGAGATTCTACTTGTAAACTTGAACTATAAAAATATTTTTTCAAAGTTCTAATCAAAAGAACCCATTGTTGGTCTATCTATTTTGGAGACAAATTTCAATTTTGGAACCTCAATGTGTGGAACATTTTTTCCTAATTGGTTGCATTCCAAAATTATTCTATAGAAGTATCATTTATTTCTCTATCTTTTCTCTAGAATGATTATGTTATTGATGTGGACATAGTACTATAACCAAATTTTCATTTCTTTTAAGATTGCTCTAGATTGCATATGGTTATTTATGTTTATGGTATTTCTCATCTAGTAATTGTTTATTGAATATCAATGCATTGACATATTTGGTGATATGTTCACATTTTCAGTTTGTTCGTTATCCTAGGCCGCATGATTCTACGGCCTGCATCCATATATTAGCTAGATTTCATATATTGCATTTCAAAAACCCTAAATGGTTGATCAATCCATAACAAATAAAACATGAAAACCATAGTGGTTGTCAAGCCATAATCCAGATGGATTCCCTATTCCAAATGATGTTGGGTCTAATTGGGACCTTTCACGGGTGGTAACCCTTATTGCTTGAATAGGGTGAATTCCACCTTGTTAGTAGTTTTCAACGCTAGAAGGAGGGTCAGTGGCAAGTTTTGTTGTGTAGAGTTGCCTTAGTCCCCCTCATATCGATTGTGTAATTATGAAAGAGGATGATGAACTAGATTTGCAAGGATTATAAAATGAAGAGGATTTACCATTAACATTTAATGGTCCTGCTTCTATGAGGCATGAATTGATATCAAAGTCATATACTTCATCCTATTCCAATTTTGAGGGAAATAAACTATATCCTAGTTACCATTTACTAATGTTAGTGGAAGGAGGAGATTCCATAAACTCAATAACTACCATTTTCAAAGAAAAAAATGAACTCTCAAATTACATAAGGCATCAAAACCTAATGTAGTGTCATTTTGAAAATGATATGCTAAGAAAAGAGTCGTAAGATGAATCCCTAGTCTCCCCACATGCCAATAGACACGTGATGAAATTGAGTATTTTAGAATTGGATGCATTAGGGGAGTTTTGAGGTCTAAAATGGGCCTCATAAGGAAAAAAATAAAATAAGAGTTATAATGATAAAATAAAAGTTCTAAATTTTGAATAGGGAAAAAGAAAAATGACTTTTTATTATCGTATTTTTGGCATATTTCCTTATCGTTTCACCCAAATTTCGAGTTTGGGGACTCTTTGGATGTGGAATTTAATTCCACATCCAACCCATACCCACAATGGATACTTATGAGATACCCACGGCACCAAAAAATGAAAATTTAAATAAAAAAAAATGTATTTTAATATTAAAAAATGTTTTTTTGAAATTTTCATTTTTGGGTGCCGTGGGTACCTCAAAAGTATGCAGTGTGGGTATTGGTTTAATTCCACATCCAACGAGTCCCCAAAATTGAAATTTGGGTGAACAAATACGGTGATATGTCAAAAATACGATAAGAAAAAGTAGTTTTTTTATTTTTCCCTCCATTTGTTTTTACAAATTTGACCCACATTTTACCCTTATGGTTGACATCATAATCTTGAATCTTATTGGCTCTTATAAAGTGTATTTTAATGGTACAATTTTTGTTTTGAGGCCCATTTTTTACCTCAAAACTCCCCTAATGTGAGTTGAGGCTCGTGCTCATGAAATCTACCAATTATATCAGTTGTGCAGGAACATATTAACTTGGAAAAGGTTTCACAACAACAACAACAACATACTTTAAGGTTATGCGAACACCCACCTTTTACCAATTTGAGAAAGAAAAATGAGAATAATATGTGTTTGATCAAAGATGATGGAAATGACACACTATGTTCAAACACATACAATTATAATAAGGAGTATTCCTCTTCTAAAATAATAAAGCTTGATAAAATTTTGTTATCGAGACACAAAAGCAAAAAAATGAGTCAATTTTGATAGTTATACATTACGTGTTTCTATGTGAGGATCCCAATCCAACAAGAGAGTCAAGTATCCAACTAGTGGCTAAGCAGAATGAAACATAAATCAGCCCATGCATGAATCATTCATTCATTTTAAGTGTTACGATAACAAGATAGATAAAGTTGGTCATCAATCACTTAGTTACAATCTGGATGCTCAATCATGCAATAATCACTTTCATGATTTTGTGGAATCATGGATTGAATCCTCATGGGTTTCGAAGCCTTCGTACCACCTTGAAATCTTCACCAAGAATAATATGCTTAATAGCTTACTGCCACATTGATTGCACCAATACATCACTCACTTAACAACTTTTTCATATATATGCATCACCCTTATATTCCTATAGGATCGAAAGTCCTTCAATGGATGGACTGACTTTATGACTTCAAAAGTACTTGTTGAGCTAGTTCAGGATAGGATAGAAATAACTTAGATTGTGTTTTCTTTCTTTCTTTTAGAATAGGATTTTGTCCTATTTTAGTTAATCTTTCAATAATGTTTCTATATATTATATTATATTTTATTTCCCGGTAGTTTACTTTACTGCTAGTTTCTTTTTTGCATGATAGTTTTATTCATTTTAAATAATTAATCCTCAATAATAAATATTTTTCCATGTCTTTGTTTTAAGCTTAAAGTTTACCTTGAGTTTGGTTTATCTCCAATTTCAAAATACATATGTTGAATACCACTTGGGAAAAGTTTGGGTTGAATTTATTGTTCAACTAACAGGGATATTTCCAAAAGATCGAACACCTTGAGCAGTCGCTCACACAAACATATCATAGATCAACACACTGGGTTTTTATGTGGTTAAAACTCTCAAAGAGGAAAACAATCCATGACCCCATACAAATATATACTTGACACAATAGTATTATGCAAAATAAAAAGAATGTTACATTGAG
Organism: Pseudotsuga menziesii; assembly: GCA_001517045.1. Lineage (NCBI taxonomy): Eukaryota > Viridiplantae > Streptophyta > Pinopsida > Pinales > Pinaceae > Pseudotsuga > Pseudotsuga menziesii. The sequence goes on from LPNX010091276.1 coordinate 161,336, forward strand.
TTTCTCATAATCGATCATCGAGCAAATGACCCTCCATCCTCTTTAAATATAGATAATGAACCAATTGGGTGTTAAGATGTGGATCAATGGTTTTTAAGATTGAGGTGAGAATGAACCATTGGATCACTCTTTTCCTAGAACATATCATGATCGTCGTGTTACATATGTACAAATGCATACTAATGCATACTAAAGAAACACACTTGGGCCTAAAGATACATTATAACAAGTTGATCTTAACTAACTCCTAAGTGTCTAAATATCCTAACATCATCCCTTAAGAACACATTGGGATATTATTGAAGTGCTTACAAAAGTGAAACTATAGAACAAGGAAGGAGGCATTAGAGCCTATCCCCCCTTAATGACAATTTCCTGAACTCCTAACATAAATCAAAGTTTAGAAAACTTTACTTATGTAAGAAACTTTGTGAAGATGTTTGAAACTTGATCATATATAGGGAAAAAGATCACTTCGAGAACATGATCATGAACACTATTTCTAATGAAGTGCATATGTATCTCAATGTGTTTGCTATGCTGGTTTGAATTGGATATTTGGAGAGATGGATGGCACTTTGAATGCCACACCAAAGGGTAGTTAAATGCTACTACTCGAATCCAAACTCTAAGAGCATCTATCAAGGCCACAAGGTTTCTTGAATTACATTAAGTGTAGTTCAATATTATTCTTTTTTTGAAGAAAGAGAAAGAGCTTATTGTTTCTTACAATCCCAAGTGATAGGTCAAGAACCAAGACTGAAAACATAACATGCAATAGAATTTCAATCATCAAGGTCGTCAGCCCAATCTAACCAACCAACAAAGGAGTCCCCCTTGAAATTTGCAAAAGATGGGTATGTGAGATTGATTAGCTCTTAATAGGAGATTTCAATATTATCCCTCACTTGATGGGGAGATTTAAAAATGAAACAAGTAAATCTAAGCATCAACATCAACATTTGGGTCAAACCCGACCTCCCTGTGACTAGCGACCATCAACAATGACCTTCTTTATCTCATGCATATGCTCAACTACGTGGTGTGGGGCTATGGAAGGTAGGTGATCTCCCTAGTGGGATATTCCTGTTAGAGTGATGCTATGTTGGATATGATCAGCGTATATGTCGTACTAAATCCCAAGTTGAATTGTACCCCAAATATATCAAAGTATCATTTTTCTTTCTTTCTAATGGATTTCATGGGGAGTTTGCATATAGTGGGAAACAAGAGTAATAACAAAAAAAATATTAGGACATGTATGATTAAAGTACAAGAGACCACCAACAATCTAACAATATAGGGTGGCGTCTACTTTAGGTGAAGTGCAAGTGGAATAAAGTTTGACTCTAGTCCGGAAGGGAGATGAGGCTGGTTTACAATCTTCCTTGTGAAAGCGATGAAAAAGGTCACAAGAATATTAGACTAAGAAAGAAAAAATCATTCTTTGGTTTGCAATACTTGGAGGCAAAGAAAATAATGCAAATGTCCTAAATTTTTCATTTCAAATTTCTTCTTAAGACTGGATTTCACATGCATTAAAAATTTATGGTCTCTACCAGTAATAATAAGGTCATAAACATAAATAACAAGGATGGTGTGATGATTTCCTACTTTCTTGGTATATGCATTTGGGTCAAAATGGAATCTAGAAAAACCAGTGTAAAGGAAAAAGCTATCCATTTTGGCATACCAAGCTTGAGTAGCTTTCTTACTAAAGGCCATATAGAGATTTCTTATTGCAATAGATAATACTGGAGTTATTATGAAAATAGCCAGGAGCTTATCCCATGTAAAAATTTTCTTGTAAATACCCATGAAAGAAGGCAGAATTGGAATCCATTTGATGGGCCTCCCATTTATGAAAGACAACAAGGGAAAGACTAAGGCGGGTGGAGTTCATTTTGGTGACAAGGGAAAAGTTTTCATTATAATCAATTCTTTCAACTTTGGAAAATCCTTTAGCAATTAACCTTGCATTAAGTATTTCAACACTTAATCTGATGCATACTTGGTTATGTAGACCCATTTACATCTGACAAGTTTTACTCCTTTCGAAACAAGTACAATATCCCAAGTATCATCTGCCATTAAGGAACGATATTATTCATCCATAGTTGCATCCCAATATAGATTCCATAAAGCTTCTACAAATGTCTCTGGATCATGATTCTATGAAACTTGAGTCGAAAGAGAAGTGGCTCATTGAAACTGAGAACATGTTTGGTGTTGATCTCTAAGATCATCGACAAGATCAACATATGCTTCGCATATTATACAAACCGATCGAGGAAGCGGTTGTGTTGGTTAAACTAGAGGAAAAAAGTAACGGGAGGTGGATTTTCATGCCTGTCATCATCAAAATCTAGAATAGGAACATTGTTAAGGAAGTTGGAACTAGAAGATGGAACAAGCGCCGAAGATGGCTCGCAGGCCACAAATGGTATAGACGTGGAACTAGGCTCACATGATGAGATATTTTCATCAAATTTAATATCTATTCTAATAATTGCACCATGGGAATGTGATATTGAAGAATTTTATAACATTTGACATATTTAGAATATCCAACAAATATGCACTTTTCAATTTAGGCTGCAATCCTTTCCATTTTTCATGAGGAATATGATCCCATGCTTCAATGAAAACATATGGGAAGTGGCTAACATATGGTTTAATGTTGCTCCATGCTTCTTCTCATGTGATATATTTTAAAGCTTCAGTGGGAATGTGATTAATTATGTGATTGTATACTTTATGGTTTCAACCCAAAATTGAAGACTTGGTCCCTTATCTTGGAGCATAAAATTATCCATTTATTTTAATGTGTGATTATTTCTCTCAAAAAAATCATTTTTCTATGGTGTATATAGAACAATATGTTGCATATGATTTGAATTCCTTGTCCAATGTAGTAAGCAATAAATTTGTTGTTATACATTCACCTCCATTATATGTTCTTAATTTCATATTTGATTAGCAGATTGTTTATCTACAAGGGCCTTGTAGGCCCAAAAATTGTCAAAAACTTCACTCTTAAGTTTTAAGTAATAAAACCAAGTGCATATGGAAAATTCGTCAATGAAAATTAAGAAATACTTGAATCTAGAGAAAGAATCAAAAGGAAGCATAACACACAAATCATTGTGAACAAGCTACAAGGGGGATGAGGTGTGCCAAGAGGCATGCTTTTCAAAAATATCTCGATGATGGTTGTCAAGAACACACCCAAGAAAAACACCATCTCTAAAAGAGATGAAAGGAATACAAATCATCATTTTCTAATTACATATTTTTTGCAATGAGTGATAGTTTTAATAGCCAAGTCATTCATGCCAAAGTTTACTCAAGTCATTGCTATGAGAAATAAAAAACTGAGCGAAAATGTGATAAAATAAAAAACTGAGCGAACATGTGATAACCCAATTTTTTTGAATCTATACAACCTGCTAATATCATCACAATTCCAGTGACTAGTAAATGCTTCATATTTTTGAAACTCTTGATTACAACTTGGTAAGGTGTAAATTTTACAACCTTACCTTGAGAATGAGTGATTTGATAGACTGACAACAAATTGCAAGAAAAGTTTGGAACACATAGTGCATCATTGAATTGACCATCATTTGATTGATCTATTATAGATCCTACAACATTAAGAGATATATTATCACCAACAAATATTTGTTTTGTGTTACATTCATTCATAGCAGAAAATATGGTTTTATGCTTATCCATATGATAAGATGCTCTAATATCAATGCACCACTCATTTGAAAAGGGGAGATGCATTGAAGTAAGAACCAGAATCACAAAGTGCATATCCTTTAGTTGTAGAGTCAAAATAAAAATCAAGGTTGATTTTGTGCTTTTCATCGTTTCTTCCAAGGATATCATCTTCTTGCAATGCTTATATTCCACATAACCGTCTTTCCCACAAAAATTGCAGTGGTACTAAATCTTCTTATATTTCTATTAGGTACCCTTATCACTCTTTAAAGGATGAGTTGGATGAGAGGGTTTGGGACCCTTGTTTGGCTTATTATTGTGAGGATGTTACTTCTTGGAATTGTTGATTTTGTTCTTCTATTGTGCCACTAAGGATTTTCTGTATGTATTGGCATTGTTTATTACTCCAAGATGTATGAGCTTATGTTGATATCTAATCAAGGATTCAAGAGTGGTTTCTTTATATCTTTCATGGATTAAAATGTAGATACAAAAACATAATAGGTAGGACCAAGCTTGGAAATAATAGCATAAATACATTGTTTTTCTTGCTTACGTATTTTTCATTCTTAAACTAAGGTTATAAGGGTTATGTATTTAGATAGATATTATTGAATACCAAAAAAATCACTTGGATTAAGTCAATTAACTCATTTTCAAGATGGTGACCTTGAATATCATTGTGTTTACCAAACAGGGTTTCCAATTTTTCCCTAGCCTTATATAGTTCATCAATTCCTTGAAGGTGGAATCGTAACTCATTAGAAATTGGAATCTCGATTAATCTAGAGGTTTCATCACATTTATTGGCCAATTTTAATTTATTATCGACATTGGTAGGTTCATTTTATTTCCCCAAGTTAATCTTGTAAAGTCCCCTACTTCGTAGAACATTCTCCATATGGGATCTCCATGAGAAGTAGTTGGTACTTGTAAGCAGAATATCACATGGAGTTGACATATTGTAATATGATGGTAATATGGTTTCAAAATAATAAATTGATGGTCCATATGCAAAGACATAAAAAATATATACATTTAAAAAAAAACACTAAAAACAAACTCTAGATGTTAAAGTTATACTTGTTTGAAAACAATTGAAGTAGATACCAAACATACATGTAGTAGGTAGAAGATTGACTCACATGGAAAACAAAGTTCCTCCTTCCCAAAAATAATATTTTAAACTCACTTTTCAATAATGTTGTTTTATTTGACCCATTGATATAAAATAAGTGGAGGTATTTTTTACAATAATGTTACTTTAAAAATTGCATGAAAAAACTAAAATATGTTACAATTTTAAGTGACTCAATTTTATAAAACAAGTGAACTGTACCTTTACAAAAAAATAACTTATAGAAGTTACATGCACTTTTTAGACAAGTAACTACCAAAAAGAAGACGTGAACCCAAGAGCTCTTATTTAATAAAACAACTTTCAACAAATTGTGCTAGTATAAAATATATGTAAAAGTTGGAAGGGAGAAAGGGGGCCTTTTTTCTTTACTCTTCTACCTTGAGGTGTGTTCTTATGCAAAAACCTTGATTTTGGGTATGCTAGACTCTACAGAACCACACAAGAACAAAAAAATGAAATTCTGAAACTAAAATGTGTCTCAGATTGGGGGTTATCCCTTGGTTAGCATACCTGGAAAATATAAGTTTTTCATTGTTTCTAGTTTAGTGAGTTCACACAAATCCCATAGCAATGAGCATACGCAGTAAAGAAAACTATTTCCTCTCTTTTTCTAATTTTTCAAGTTCGTACAGAGAACACAACAAAGAGCATATGTAGATTGAAAAGGTACCAAACTAGAAATAAAACAAAAACCAATCTAAAATATGAAAGAATATGTTTTTTTTTAAATGCATAATTGTAAACATTATACCTAAGTTTCTAGGAAACTTGGGTACGGGTACGTGGATGCCACTTTTTGAAAAAGGGTACTTGGGTACGTCATGGGTACTATATATATATGTGTGTGCATGTAGATTTCTTCATAAATTATGAATCATGATTCATAATTATAAATTCGATGATTATTTGAACAACGAACATTCTGATTGAAAATTTGGAACATAAAATTTGATCAATTATAGACTCAATAGATATCAATTGGAAGACTAGAAGTTACATAAAATTTGATAAATCATTGTACCAGGCAGCTGTAACAGACAATCAAATTCAGACATGAAGGCACACTTGAAATCTTATTTTAAACACCTATTTGTACTATTGTTACAGGCAATAAGAAATTGCAAATTGCCAATATTCAGTGGAATTTGAAGAATGTTGCAAAGTGTTTGACATAAGTCTTGAACAAGACTCCATACAAAGTTATCAAAAATTAGTTCAAATTTGGTGGGGGGTCATTAAATTTTCCCCAATGGATTTCATTTTACTAAGTCGATCGTACCCCTGGAGTACCCAAACATGGGGTACGAAGTACCCAAACATGGGGTGCAACGTACCATTTCACCTATAAGTACCCATTTTTTATAATGGAGTCTCGGGTACATTGACCAAGTATGGGGTACGGAAGGAGACGTACCCTATGAGTACCCAAGTACCCAGTACGTCTACCCGATATGGGTATGTGTACCCTACCCCCAAGTACAAGTACCCTGGCAATACAGCATTATACCTTTGGATTTGGTAAAAAGGTCATTTCTTAGGAAAATGAAAACCTTTTTCAATGAAATAAAAAAAATTCCAACTAAAAACAATGCTCTGGACATAGTGGAACACCCCTCTCAGCTGAGAAATGCACAAAAAAATTAGAAACCAAAAATCCTTTGATGCATATGACAACACCATTTCAATATATCAATCACCAATGGAAGTGGAATTCCATAAGTGCTTTGATAACATGTTCAACTAACACATGAAATTTCCAAAATATTGAAAACCTTTAGTAGCCACTCACACAAACAACTCACAGATCAACACACCATGTTTTTATGTGGTTAAAACCCTCAAAGAGGGAAAAAATCCACAACCCTAGCTAAATATCTACTTTAGTTAATATTATTATGTAAAAGTAAAAGGATGTTACAATGAGTTTATATTGGTCGATCATTGAGCAAATGGCCCTCCATGCTCTTTAAATAGAGATTATGGAGCAATTGGGTGCTAAGCCATAGATCATTGGTCATTAATATCGAGGTGAGAATGAACCGTCAAATCACTCTATGTCTAGAAAATATTGTAATTTTCATATTGCATATATACAAATGAATACTAATGCATACCCGAGAAACACACTTTACCTAAAGATATATTATAACAAGTTGAGTTTAACTAATTCCTAACTGTCTAAATATCCTAACATTTATTTGCACCAATCATCTACCCTGGCATATACAATCGAGAATTGATAATTTGGAGATCAAAATCATGAAATTCTAAAGAGGTATGGTTTCTCTTCATTAAAGACATTTGATTTTTGAAAAGGATCCATAACTATCCTATTTGAAGAGAGACACCATTCTAACAATATTCTTAGGCAATGAGTTATATCATGATTATTATGGCATGCTCATGTGGGATGATATTCTTTTGTTTGGGATTGTCTCCTACCCTTTGCTTAGATGTACTCAAAAGAGTAAGTTGTTTCAACCCTAAAGGGATTGTTAGATTGAGAAATACATTGTGCATTGTACATTTCTTGAATACAGGGTATGTGCCATAAGGATTTAGTACAACACAAAAGAAGCAATTAGTTGTGAAAGTTGAAATTGTTGAATTTGTTAGAATTATAATTTATGTGTATAAATTTATCTACCCATGTATAATAAATTCAACTTTGGCCTTCGAGTATCAATCCATTAATTGGCTTCAATTGTGGATAGAGGTGTTAGTCATTCCGGTTGCAATAGTGCAAGTCTTATCCAAGTGTTAGCTATCAAGAAGCTTCCAACTCTCATAGGAGAAGTTTGTGGATGAGTGAAGTGGTGAGAAACTTTATATCGCAACTTTGTTCAATGTAATGGAGGCCCAAAGATCTTAGCCATTAATCTAATTAATAAAATCTGCATTGTTTATGTTGAGGTTAAATTTTGCAAAGTTAAACCGTGTTTTATTATTGCACAGTATATTATGTGTGACTTATGAAATCATAGTGGCTTTGTTTTGTTGCACTATTTTTAGGTGTTGAATCACTACATCATGCAGCCTCTAATCCATGCATCCACTTGTTAATAAATCCTCCTCCAAGATGGTGCACCATTCAATCCATGGCTTCTCAACTCGATTTCCTCTCCAAACTATGTAAGGTGATTACATGATTCTAGGGATAAGCACCCAACATTTAAATTCCTAAAATCCTTCTCCAATATGGTTTCTCCACAAGTGTTAATACCCCATCCTTCTCAACAATTGTGCCACTGTAAAAGATCCAAATACACCACATGTACCATCTATTACATTAAAAAAATCACCTTCTTAAAATTGATCCCTAGGAAAGGATTCACCAAATCTAATATCTCCAAATGTACGTTAAAAATTTTAAAAACCGAGCCAAGAGACCACAAGCCCTTCACACTCCGTGAACCACTCTCATAAATAGGTGAAAACGCTTTTAAAGTATCCAAATGCTAACATGAAACCCACTCATTTTAAATTTATAAGAACATAATAAAAGACCATGAATTCAATTCTTTAAATAATTATAATGTTTACAAATGTATATAGTGCATAAGTTTTTTTAGTACTCCTTGATTTCTTCAAATCAACATCGTCATCATCAGTCTAGAAGAAATACTTATATTTTATTAATTAAATAATTCTAACTTGTAATACAAATCTCAGTATCAAAGCTTATTAGGGCCTTTGGGATTACCATGGTGCCTATGCAACTAATAGTTGATCTTCCTTCCATCTTAAAATTCTAAGGAAGGAGGAGATCTGATATCTCTATGAGTAATAGAGTGGTATTAGCACCCCCATTATCTTCTTAAGTGTGTGAGTGAGGATAGGGTGAGATTGTTTTATTATAAAAATATATGAGTTAAAGTATTGAGACATAGTTAACAATTAATTACTAGGGGCATGGACCTGTAATACTCCATATTTTATTGTAATAATTTTTATGGACATATGTTATTCCTTTATTGGTTAGCTTATAAGTCAGAACGCTATTCATTTAATTGTATGCAATAAGAGAAAATCATAAGTAATAATGACATATGTTAAACTAGTATAACTACTAATATTTATGGATACTTATAATAAATATTATTATATTGACAAACTAAGAAACATCTCATAAACCTTCACAATTGGCCAATATAATGCGTACTTTTCATTTTTTAGTTCCAATTCATTCTTGTCTATAAGATAATATAAGGTGCAATAAGTTTATTGATGATCAACAATTGACTACAATCTTGGTTAATGAGATTATCATACTACATCAAAGAAAAAATATAATGTTGAAGTGCAAAGATAGTGCCTAGATCAATGCCAAAAGCACATCAAAGCTAATGAACCAAAGTTAAAAGCTTTAGCAACTAGTGAACTAGGAAAATCATAATCTTTGTTTTATATTGGTTATGTAGAAGTAAATAATTAATGGTAAATGCATTATATGCACAATATAATCGATGGTTCAACTAATTATATATTATGTATAACTTTTGTGGCATTTTGTTGTGGTGTCTTAAGTTCTTTTTGCTAGCTTCTAATTGGAGATATTTCTTCTTTTGTTTATGCACTAAGTGTATTTTTTTGTAGCTCTTTATTAACCACTGGTAGTCTATTACTCTTTGTTCTTTCCATTTTAGGGAGTTTACTCAGTGTCTCCCTAAATTTGTTCAAAATCATAGAGATGAATACAACTTACAATTCAGTGAAGAGACGTAATGAAATAAAAAAGTAAAGTACCAGAAACATGAGTGAAGAAAAATAAGTGTAATTCAATTATATTACACATGATACATGATGTGCCATCTCTTCCTCACAATGTTGGTCATTATCTTCAATGCATATTTACCACTAAATTATGTGCATAAGAAAATTTTATGAACCTATTACCATAATGCATCTTTATTACTTCAATTACTAATGTAACATTTTACTTCAATGTTAATGACATAAATTTGACCATTCCTCATTGATAGTATCAAATATATAAAGATAAAAAATCAAGCCATTTTCATAATTTAAACCCTTTCCTTCCCATTCAACTTGTATATCTTTAGTAGTTGATTCATGAAGATTATTCTCTCTTGAAACAAATATTTGCGTCACTTCATCGCCATCTCTACACCCTATTATATTACCATACATTAATGTGTAAAATAATTAGTACCATGAAAAATATAGTATATTAAATCTAATTAATACTTTAATGTAATCTCTAAAATTTATTAACAAATTCAAGATAAATCATACCAACATGTGTAGAATGACTTGGACTGAAATTTGCTGAATTTGATCTTGTCTACAAACTGTGATCTCCCTTTCCAAACAAAATTTCTTTGTGATCTCCCTTTCCAAACAAAATTTCTTTATTTTTAATCCCTTAAGAAGCTATCCATTTTTTTTCTCATTCAACTTTATTACAACCCGAAAAATATCATTTTTTACCTCATTCAACTTTATTACAACCAAAAAAATATCATCAACATTAGAATGATACATGTTCAGTCGTCATATAATAAAATAGAATATTATCTATAATGTTTAGAATGATACATGTTAGCTCTTCATATAATAAAAAATATATATATTGAAAAATATTATATACTATTCATAGAGTGAGTAATTGAAAAATATTATATACCATTCATAGAGTGCGTAATTACAACTCGTCGATTGACGGGGCCACAGTTTTCGAAACATTCTGGTTGTTGCTTCTTGTCTTGGGCTCGTTTACTTATGGCGCGTCAGCACTCTGTGCAGGTCCCTGCCTCACACTTGTCCGCATGAGTTCCGGCCCAGGTGTTCTGCTCTCCATTCCATTTTCCTTTCACTTCGGGGGTATGTGCCTTTTAGATTTATTTTATTTTCTTCGTGGGTTGTGTGCCATCGTATGCATTCTCTAGTCCCTTCATGTTAGAGGACTTTTTTGTTCTCTCTAGTGCTTCTCTACTTATTTTATCGTTTTTTTGTCATGTGGGGTCTGGTACTTTTACCACACAAGAGTCAAGCCTGTTAACTTCAGGCCTAGTACCAACTTGTGGTCTAAAAAGTGGGAATTATTGGGTTTCAATCATTTTGTATTTTTGTTTCGGTTGACAGTATTTTCTCTGTGATTTTGTTATGCTTCTTCTCTCGGTATGGGTTTCAATCATTTTGTATTTTTGTTTCGGTTGACAGTATTTTCTCTGTGATTTTGTTATGCTTCTTCTCTCGGTATAAGTTTTCGTCGGGTTTCTTTTCGGTGCTGCTGTGTTTCGGTTTTTTTTTGTCTTGGGATGGCGCCATCTCCAATACATTCCCGTGGTTTTAGATCAAACTCTAAGGTGAGGGTTCACTATTCTAAGTGGGTTCCGCCCTCGTGCTCTCTTCCTTCTAGGGGGGTGTTGACTCTGCTGCGGTTTCTCGTGACTGTGTCTTTCCTTGTATTTCGGCTGGTGGTGCTCTGGGTGTTCTGTCTGGGGCTGGACGTCACCCTGGGGTTTCTTGTGGGTTACACATGGCTCCTTCTAAACCGGCCCATGTGTCTTTCGAGAAAGTCAAGACAAGTCATCCGGTTTGTGTTTTGGGAAATGATGTTACTGTCGATATGGTTGCGGCCCTCTCTCGGAGGGGTCTTATACGTTGTTTCAAGTACATTAAGCCGACACGGACGGATGTCCTGGCTTGGGTTAGAGAGTGTTGGAATCCTATTCTTAAATCCGTCCCTAAGGTATTATCACTGGTTAACGGATGGCTACTGTTTCTGTTTATGACAGTTGAAGATCGTGCTATTATTGAGTCCCAATATTGGATTTGGGGTCATGGCTCCTTGGTGTTAGGGCCATGGCACGTTGGTTTTGACCCCCACTCGGAAGTCTCGAGTAGGTGAAACTATTGGGTTTTATTACCTGGCTTTCTGGTTCAATGCTGGAACTTGCAAGGATTTTTAAAGATGGCTAATGCTATCGGGACCTTTATCCTTATGGAGGATGAATTTATTCTTGGGTGCGAGCGTGCCACTCCGCGTATGCTCATGGACCTTGATACTTATGAGGGCCTTCTAGCCGAATTGGAGATTATGTGGGAGAAGGGTTCCTTCATTCAATGACTGGACTACTAGAAGGTGGCATTCAGGTATCACCACTGCCGGGAAACGGGTCATGCAAAGGCTCATTGTCCTCGACATCGCTAGACTTGGAACTCTAGTTCTTTGGCTCATTCGAAAGATGAGATGGTTGATTATACTAAAGACATCGTTCTTCCTCTGCCTTTGGACAAACCCTCGGCCCTCAAGTTTGTCGATAAGCTCTCTTTGAATGTGTCTCTTTTATTAAAATTTATGTCTGCAGACGAGATTTTGGAGTCTTTGCTGGGTTTGTCGTTTCCTGTTAACCACTTGACCGAGAAAGAATCTGATGTGATTTTGCCTTGGGCCTTTTCCTTGCTTGTGCGTAGGTCCTCTGCTGGGGGGACTAGTGGGTTATGTCTGGATTCTGTGGAGGGGGAGTCTTGTGGCATGCCTGCTTTTAACCATTTCGGCTTAGCCAATTTTCCGCCTTTTCCCTCTGCATCTCTTGTTGCTCTCAACATTTCTCTTTCTTCTTCTCCTGTTAGGGATGAGAGTCTCCATCCCGGACCACCTACGGCATTGGACAAACCTCCTGACTCCTTTGCACCTATTGATCTTGGTGGGCAGTCTCCCCCTCTTTGGTGTTGCATTCCCAACCCAGTTTTCTCCTTGGTGGATTCCCCAAGTTCTGAGATTCTTCCTTTCCCTCGGCAGAATATGGGGTTTGTGACGGTTCGCAAACCCAAGAAGCCCGCTAAGCGGTATTTTTGGGGGGTCAAAGAGGCCATTCGCAAGTAGTCTTTCATTAACCCTAAGGTTGCTTGACTATCATCGAGGGGTTTACCTGTCAGTTTGGATTCCACTTCTCCTAGGGCACTTAGAGCATGTGTGGCCCGTGCAGATGTTCCCTTATGAATCTCCTGTCCTTCAATATCCATGGGCTGGGCGGGGGCCTGAAACGTGTCGCCTTCAAAAGATTACTCGATTCTCTTTTTCCTGTGGTGGTTTTTCTTCAAGAGACTATGTCGACTGGAATTGATGCCTGCTCTTTTTTTCTTCGTCTTAGGCCTGGTTGGCTGGTTAGTGCTATGGATTTGGTGGGCCATTCGGGAGGGACCTTAGTGGCATGGAATCCATGTATGGCTAATTTCAGCGCCTTTCATACTTGTGTAGGCCTACTTCTTATGGGGAAGCTGAAGTGCTTCGACTCGCCGATCCATCTTCTGAACATCTTTGGTCTGTACTCCTAGTGGGACCATTTCTGGGATCAAGTGGTTCTCTCGGGTCTGCTTATGTTACCAAATCTTGTTGTGGTGGGGGACCTCAATTTCACATGGTCTGTTGAGGAGGTATGGGGCTTGGGTCGTATGCTTGATCCACTATCAAATTACTTTCATTCTATGTTTGATGATGCGAACTCATTTGACATTTCTTCGGCTGTTGTCTCACCGACTTGGTCTAATGGTCAATGCGGTCCTGCGGGTATTGCTAAAAGATTGGACCGCTTCTTTATGGTGGAATCCTTGTGCGATAGTTTGGGACGCTTCCATAGTTGGAACTATTGTACGGGATCATTGGACCATAAAGCTATTATACTACAACTCGATTTTGATTTTGATAAGCCTCAGTACCCATTCAAATTCAATCCAGCGTGGCTTGCGGATGATGACTTTAATCTACTTGTTAAGTCTCAGTGGGTGCTTCTGCAAGAGGAGGTGTCGATTCATTTCTCTCTGATGAAGGCTTTTCTGTACAAATTGGGAAAGTTGCAGCCCTTGGTTCAGTCCTAGGAGCGTGAGGCTAAAAAAAGGGTTGATTCTACTCTTTGCGCCATCGAAGAGGAATTTATTTTACTTGAGAAAGATTTGGGGGGTGACTTTTTCAATCTTGCATGTTCTGAGAAAATTAAGGAATTATTTGCTCAAAAGCACAAGATTCTGTCACAAAAGGAAGAGACCCTATGGCAAAAAAGTTGTGCCATATGGCTGAGTGTTGGGGATGAGAATTCAAAATATTTTCATCAATATGCCAATAAGCGGAGAATTACGAATTCTATTTGGGAATCTAGGGGTGAAAGTGGTGAAATTGTTTGTGATTAGAAATCTATAAAGGAGGGTGATGTCTCTTACTTCTCCAACCTTTATAAGGACCAAAAGAATCATAACATTATTGATCAACTAGCTATTCTCAAAAACCTGCCATTATTTTTTAAGGAGGAGGATCAGTTGATGGTTGGTAGTCTTGTTGATCTGTTAGAGGTCGAATGCTCGTTGAAATCCTATGCTAGGGACAAGAGCCTTGGCCTGGACGGTTGGACCATGGAATTCTATTTACACTTTTTTGAGCTCCTGGGTGGAGAGTTGGTGGCAGCCATTGAGGACTCCAAGGTCACTGTTGTTATTCTGGTTTGTTTAAATTCTACCTATCTCACATTGATTCCCAAGGTAGATCGTCCTATGGCCTTCTCGAAGTACCGACCTATTGCATTGTGCAATCTTCTCTACAAGTTGATTTCGAAGATCATTACGGGCCGTATGAAAGAGGTGCTGGGGAGGCTCATTTCTATTGAACAGTTCGGGTTTCTCCCTGGTAGACAAATTATGGACGTGGCTGGCATTGTACAAGAGACTTTACATTCTATTAAATTGAAGAAGTTGTTGGCGATGATTCTTAAATTGGACCTTGAAAAGGCCTATGACAAAGTTGATCGCTCCTTTCTCCATTTGATACTCTTTCAGATTGGGCTTCCTTAGAATATAGTGCGGCTGATCATGTCTTGTGTTAACTCAGCCTCCTTTGCTGTATTGGGCAATGGTACTCTGACTATATTTTTCAAAGGGTCTTTGGGTTTAAGGCAAGGGTGCCCACTCTCGCCCTATTTGTTTTTGTTGATCATAGAAGGTCTCAGTCTTCTCCTGCATAAATCCAAGGATGATGGACTGATCAAAGGTATAAAAGTTGCAGGGTCTTTGTTTTTATCTCATACTTTATTTGTAGACAACGTGATTATATTTGTTCAAGGCTGTATTGATGAGTGGCATTGTATCAAAAGTTTAACTGATCTTTTTGTAAAGCCTCTGGGATGTCCTTCAGTCCTCTCAAGTCCTATTTCAGACATTTGAATGTCGAGGAGGATGTTCTGTCTAGCATTACTCACCTATTTCATATTTTGAGTGAGCATGTGGTTAGTGGCATTAAATACCTGGGTTTTTTCCTTAAACCTAACTGTTATTTGGTCTCAAATTGGTGTTGGCTCTTAAAAAAAGCTCAATGGAGAATGAGCCGTTGGTCTTCCAGGTGGCTCTCTTTGTGGGGGGCGTAAAAATCTAGTACTTTCTGTCCTTTAATCCATTTCAGTATATTGGTTCTCTCTCTTTCAGGTTTCGGCGAGCATTCTGATATCATTGCAAAGATTGTTTTTTCGATTTCTTTGGAGAGGCTTGAATGTGATTGGAAAATTCCACCTTGCCGACTAGGAATCCCTGTCTCTTACAAAAGCTTGGGGTGGGTGGGGCTTCAAGCACCTAGGTCTTTGCACTCTGTGCCAAGAGTTTGTGGTGTGGACTATCTAAGATTGGCCTATGGGGCGATATAATTAATGCCAAGTATATGAAACGACTACCGCTCTTCAGGATCACTTGATTTGGGTCGGGGATAATTAGGGTGGCAATGTTAATGCGAGCCTTGCATACTCTTCTCTTCTTCTTCAGCACGGGATTTATTGGCCGGATTTGTGGCACTCGACCATTTGAAATTCCAAAGCACAACAAAAGGTTAAGTGCTTTTCGTGGCTCTCCATTAATCATAAAGTTATTACGTGGGATATGCTCCAACGTCAAGGTTATCAAGGTCCTGGTAGATGTATACTTTGGCCAATGCTTTATAATTTCTATTCATCTTGTTTGATTTTTGCACAATAACTTGTTGCATTACCTTTCCCTCCAAAACCTTAGCAATAAAATCTTTGATGGCCCATTATAACTATATCATCTTCATGTATCCCCATGCTCTTTGATACCTTGTATTTGGTACCTAGCTAATGAGTTTAGACATCATCTACTGAATTGTGAACTACTACCTTTTCCTTATGATCATATTTTCAATTCTCTCTACCATCTCCTTCCTTAAGCTTATAAAATGCTAGTAGTGACATTTAGTTGTTTCCATGGTTTGATGTTCCACCTTATTGGCCTTCTTCGTTGTCCTTGCTACTCTTTGCTTTCTACGGGATTGAGACCATCTACATCCCATTCCTCTTTCTTCCTCTTCCATCCTATCCTTCTTCCTAGTGTCCATCTTTCCTCTATAGTCTCTCAATGTTCAATGACCTACATAATTGAACCTCTAGGTTTCCCTCCAATGTCAACAAGAGCTACCCTCCTTAAGTTCATTGATAATGATGACGGAGTGTTTCCACGCCAACATAACTATTTCGATCCAAAACCTGATCAAAGCCATAATTCCTCATGCAAGCATATGGATGTGTGAATAGTAGAAGGATTTGTACACGGGATGAGTAAGACAAACCATTATTTCCCCTTAGGTACACCATGCCCCATCTCCTATTTTCACCATGATGTTGTCAAATCATTATCACTTGTCCTTAAAGACACAAAACAAACCCTCTCCCTAAAGACCTTAACATCGCATACTTACCTATAACCTTTTATAGTTATTAAGTTTTTATAGTTTTAATTTTTTTTTTTAATTTACATCTAACTAAATACTCTCACTAAAATAAATTAAGAAAAAATATAATTTATTTAATTTATTTATTTTTAAATAAAATTACTTTTGATAAAAGGATTCATTATTTAAGCATCCCAAAACACACGGACGGTGGACTCTCTCTTCAATCACACGCTCTCCTTAATAAAAGTAACAAGGGCTACTAGCAGCAATGTCCCTGCCTTAAAAAAATGAAATAAAAATTGGAAGAAACATAACAATCACTTTTAGCTCAAAAACAATACAAATAAACTGAAAGTTATTGTTATGTACATGTTGCATGTGGAATACATATCCTCCAGAGTACAATCTAAATCAAGTTCGCCATATTTTTCACTCTCAAGTCAAAACCACAAAAAAGGTACAAAACTAAATTATTAGAATTTCTGATATACATTATTAGAATTATATATATTTTTAATTAAAATATTATTGAAATTGTAGATATGCATTAGTATAACTATATAATTTTGAATTTAAGATATTCAAAGTGGATTCAAGATATTAAAAAAAGTTGAATTCTTTTCTTTGAATAATAAAAATGCATTTCAACAAAGATTTATTGATTCTAACAAAATATAAAGAGATGAATAATGAAAAACAGACATTTCATGGCAAAACTTTAAAAACCTTTAGCGATCTCCCAATTCGAATCACTCACTGGATATTGATAAAAGCATTCCAAGTTGATTCTTCGAACATTTAGGGCGAGGTTTAAAAGATTAAGGGCACCTTATGTCTATCTCTGGTGTAAATTCCATAATTGCTTGTCTGTATTTACAAAGAGAGTTGAGGCATTTATTAAAATGACCAACTCATCATTGAGGAGCTTAATCATGAGTTGGTCTCATTAGATTGTGGGTCTAAATATGGAATTGAAGATATCCTCATGCTTTGGGTTGCAACCAATATGAAAACATAGTTATTCGATTGACTAAAGAGATGAATTTAACAATTGAAGAAACTTGAAAGAATGGAAGAAATATATGGTTTATACAAAGGTAATCTAGAACAATTCTACCATAACAAAACCTGCTAGGGAAAAACCATTAGCATAGTCAATGCCATTGTACCAAATGTCAGCCCTCTGAAACCCTCTGAAGCGTGGTGATGTACTTGTCATTGTTGGTGCCCACAAGCAAATCATCCAAGATGCATTGCCCACAAGTGAATCATCCAAGATGAAAATTCAAAAACAGAGACAACAATGAATGAGGGCATCATACGTACTAAAAGAAATACTTTCTTCATTAGAGTCAAGTTTCCATGCATGAAGAAATCAGTAAAAAGAAGTAAACTATTCAACTTTCTTTTTTATTTTCAATTTTTCATTCTTCATTAGAGTCAAGTTTCCATGCATTAAGAAATCAATAATAAACAAAAAACTATTCAATTTTCTTTTTTATTTTCAAGTTTCCATTTATGAATGATAATCAACATTTTCTATTTTCATTTTTGTTCAATTTTTTTAATTCTCATTTTCATGGTATGGGACCAATCAAGTTTTAAAGAAATTTTTATAGAAATTAAGATAAATAAAATATATAAATTAACTAAAACTTTTGTTAAACTTAAGAAATGTTAAGATATTGAATGTACTTTCATAAAATTAATGCAATGAAAATAACAAAAAATAATTTCAATGTTTCCAATCTTGGAAAAGAATAAAAGAAAAATTGGCTACTGCTAATAAGTAAAAAATAATGAAATAAAAAAAGATGGAAAGCTTTCCTCTTCATATATGTCTATGTTTCCTTGCATTAATAATAGAAACTTTTTTTGTTTATTTTTAATTTTTATGGTATAGCACTAATCAAAGTTCAAATAGCTATACGTGAAAATTAAATTATATAAACAATTAAAAAAATAGAAAAAAAAACTTTAATTACACTTTAAAAGTGTTGAAATATTAAATATCCTTGTATAAAATTAATTGAAAAAATAAAAAACAATAGTCTTCGCATATAAGAGAAGAACTAATTGAACTAATAAGCAATGTACCATTGCAAATACTTTTTCCATCAAAGTTAGGTTTTATTCAAACTGAGTGGAATACTCTTAGTAAAGCATATTACGGAGCGTATCAAGAAGCATTCTAATGTTATGTTATTCTTATCCATTTCGAAGTGCTATATGCATGAAAAATGATTTTTAATGTCAAGTTCAATCAATAAAACGTAATGTTTAACTTTAAATTCTCCACACCATCAATACTTTTATTAGAGGCAATGCGACAAGAGTTCTATCTTGACACGAGACGTATGTGAAATTTTATTCAAATAGACGCTTTTCGTTCAACTACGTCTAAATACAAAGGTGCTCGCCCGTAGTGCTGTTTCATCTACGCCTAAATACAACGTGTTCGGTGTAGTGCTGTTTTATTCTTCTCTTTCTTTTTCGGAAAGTTATTCGGCCTCGTCTTTTTCCTCAATCGTTGTAATTATGAGAAAGTATGATAACAATTTGGAAAGGGTTTATTACTTTCCCAAAAGGAAAGAGAAGAGGCCAAGAATTTGGAAAGGAATTATAACTTTACCAAAAATAAATAGAAGAGTCTAATATCAATAAAACAGCACCACAGCGAACGCCTTGTATTTAGACGCACTTGAACGAAAAGCGTTGATTCCAATAAAATTTCATATACTTCTCATGTCACGAGATAACACTTGTCGCATTGCTTTTAAAAGTATGAAGATGATGTAGAGAATTTAGTCAAACATTACATTTTAGTGAACTTTACCTTAGAGATCTTTTATAATTTACATCCTAACATTAGAATACTTCTCGACACCCTCCCTCACATGCTCTACTAAGAGTATTCACGTGTGAATAAAATCTAACTTTTTCGTTGAAGAACGGCAAAAGAGGCGTTACAACGTAGGAGAGATGGAAAAATGTATTTACAATGTAACATTGCTTTGTTGTTACTCTTTGTTTTACACGTTTTGAGATTTCCCATTTTTAGGCCCGACTTGCCTTCAATACATATCAATTTGCCAGCTTCATCACATATATAAATACTCCAACACTTTAGTTTCACTGGTTCCAACTATCTATTCGACATTCCTCCTCTAAAGAAGGGGGTGGTCATGACGTCTGCTCCTGACATCTCGTTGGGAAGTGTCTCTCGTGTTGACGAGTTTTCGAAAGGTGGCGAGGATCATGATAATACCGAAAAATTGTTCCCCCTCTCCCTTCTTTGTCCCGTGGGGTTTCTGGTAGCTCTGGAAGAGACCCTCGTCCTCCGAAGTTTGAGAAAGCCCAGAAAGGCAGGCCCTTATGCGTCCTTGGGAGGGACTTCACTATGGACCTAGTTCCTTCCCTTGCCATGTGATCGTTGGTTGGAAAAATGGAATTTTTAAATATTTCAAGGGTCAAGTTCTTAGAGTGGATCTGTGAACAGTAGAAGCACCACACCAAAAACACCTCGAGGGTCTTGGCTTTGGTAAATGGATGGTTTTTCTTTCACTTCTTATCTGAGGAAGACAGACAGGCCGTGGAGGAGCGTTATTGGGTGAAGGGTAAAGGTTCTTTGGTGCTTTTGCAGTGGTTGGTAAATTTCGACCCCAGGATTGCAATGCTTGAGAAACACCATATGTGGGTGGTTATGTTAGGATTTCCCCTGTTTTGTTGGAATTTGAAAGGTTTCCGAGAAGTTGCAAACTCCATCGATAAGTTTATCCATATTGAAGACTCTCACCTCCTGGGATCCGAACGTATTTCTCCTCATGTACTGGTTGAGATGGACATGGCTCTTGGGCTCCTGGAGGAACTGGAGGTTGTTTAGGAAGGTGGCACATTCATTCAGAAAGTGGATTATTGGTGTGTGCCCTTCCGTTGTTTTCTTTGCATGGGCGTCAACCATTCTAAGCTCTCTTGTCATGTCAAGTGTTCTGAAGATGTTGGTAGCCCGAAGCCTGAGGGTTTGGGTCAGGAGCCATCTGAAGGGCTCAAGTTCCCCTTACCTTTGGACCAAGCATCGACAACTTTGTTTGTGGGGAAGTTCGCTAGTTCTGTCCCTCTTCTGCTAAATTTTTTGTCTGTAGAGGAGTTTTTTGGTCTTCTCTTCGTTGAGGTTCATCAAAGGGGGTCGTTGAGGGTGTCGGCATTTTGGGCCCAGGGGCTTCTCCTTCTCCTGATAGCGTAGATCTAGGGGGATTTCGTGTCGAGGTTGAAGCCATTATTTCTAGCATCTCACCTTCCCCCAGTGTTGGTCTCGCAGAAGTGGATCCTTTATTCTCCAATGACGAATTCCCCCCTCTGTCTAAGTTGTCTCTTGTACCCCCTTCGTTTCAAATCTCCTCTTCTCCTATTAAGGACATTTCCTCCCCAGTTAATAGGGCTCCTTCCACGGGGCTGAAACCTATGCAAGTGTTTGGTATTGGTGTTGAAGATCCCAACACGATGGATATTTCGTCGATTAGGAGACCTTATGTCTCGGTGCGAAAGCCTAAAAAGAAGGGAAAGGAATTTCCCTTGGATCCCTTGGCTACCGAGCCGGCTGTATGTCGAAACCCTAGTATTTCCTCACTCTTCGGTAAAGGCCTCCCTAGGGTAGTGGGTTCCTCCCCTATTATTGCTGACTAGGATATTAGAGATTCAATAGCCCCCCCTCAGGTTCCTCAATGATCATTGTCTCCTTCAACGTGAGAGGGTTAGGCAGCGGACCCAAAAGGGCTGCCCTGAAGTTCTTTTTAGACAAGACTAAACTGTGTTTTGTTCTTTTGCAAGAGACTATGAATGATGGGGTCTCTTCTTGTGAATTTTTTCTGAAACTGAAACCATCTTGGTGTGTTTCAGCTTGGGATTCATTTGGATTGTTGGGAGGTACATTGGTTTCCTAGAACCCCCAGGTAGCTAATCTCAGCGATTTCATGTTTGATGTTGGTATATTGGCGGAAGGTCGTTTGCTCGGCTTCTCGAAGGTTATCAGGATTTTAAATATCTATGATCCATATAGTAGAAGACTAGAATTATGGGAAAGGATCTTTCATTCAGGCATTCTTGATGATAGGTTCCTTATAGTGGCTGGGGATTTCAATCTCATCCTTTCACAGGATGAAGTTTGCTGGGGAGCAAGAAAGATTGATGATCCCATCTCTAAGTTTTTCAAGGCCAAGTTAGAAGAGATGCATCTGGTAGACATCGTGTCGAACATGATCAATACTACATGGTATAACGGGAGGTGTGGTAAAGCGGGTCTTGCTAAGAGACTAGACAGATTCCTCATGGACGAGGATCTTTGTGACTCTTTTGGAAAATACAGAACTTGGTCCCATTCCTTGGGGTTTTCTGACCACAAGGCGATTCTACTGTTGTTAGATTTTGATAAGAACAAAGTTTCCTACCCCTTCAAATTCAATCCATTTTGGTTGGAAGACGTATCTTTCTGTGATCTGGTGAAAGAAAAATGGCTTTCTTGGTCGGTTACGCACTACTCCTCAATTATGTTTGGCTTGGTGGAAAAGTTAAAAAAACTGAAAATTGAAGTTCAAAGGTGGGAAAGAAAGAAAACAGAAGAAGACCAAAAATTGTTGGAGGAAATCGATTCCGAAATCCATTCTCTCACTGGTGCGGTGGATGAGCACTTATTCTCTTTCGATAGGAGAAAATTATTGAATGAGCTGGATACTACGTGAGGATTATTATTGAAGTAGAGAGAAGAGACTCTTTGCTAGAAAAGCAGAGCTATTGGCTCAAGTCGGGTGACAACAATTCAAAATTCTTTCATCGTTTTGCAAACCAACGAAGGATGATGAACACAGTGTGGGAAATAAAGTTTGATGAGGGTGTTATGTGTATTGACCAGCCTTCCATTAGATCGGATACTGCAGCTCATTTCAAATCCTTGTTTTCTAGACCTCGAGATATCAACTTATTAGAAGAACTGATGACTTTGCAAAATTTCTCTCGTTTCTTCACTCCTGAAGTTTGCTCCTTGGTTGACAGGTAGATGACTAGAGCTGAGGTAAAGCATACATTGGATATGTTTGAGAATGATAAAATACCAGGCCCCGATGGCTAGACTATTGAGTTTTATAGTAATTTTTTGTCCTTCTTGGACATGATATTTCTGATGCGGTGGAAGAGACCGGGTCACAGATAAATATCAGTGAGACTCTAAATTCGATGTATCTCACACTCATCCCAAAGAAGGAGATTCCGGAGCCTTTCGGCAACTTTCGGCCCATTTCGTTATGTAATTTTTTCTTTAAATGTATTACCAAGATAATCGCCGAAAGGCTGAAACCTATTTTGGGTAAGTTCATCTCGAGGGAACAATTTTCCTTCCTCCTAGACTGACATATCACCGATGCAGTGGAGGTAGTCCAGGAATGTCTCCATTTGGCCAAAGCACACAAAAGGACTTCTTTCTTCCTCAAATTGGATCTGATGAACGCTTGTGACCGAGTCGATTGATAATGGTCGTATCTTAGAATGATCCTGGTTCAAATTGGTTTTCCCCGTAATCTGTTTGAATGGATCATGAGTGTTGTCTCCACGCCTCTTTTTGATGTGTTGGTTATTGGTGCTTCTTCAGAACCTTTCAATACTTTCAGGGGTTTAAGGAAAGGATTCTCGTTATGACCTTACTTTTTCTTGTTAGCGATCGAAGGTATCAATTTGCTTATCAGTAGAGCTAAATCTATTACTCTCTTCTTTGGTTTAAATGTTTCAAGAGTTTTGAATATATCCCATACTCTCTTTGTCGACGATGTGCTCATCATTGGAGGCGGCTCATTGGAAGAGTGGCAACACCTACAGTCTCTTCTTATTTTTGTTGTCAGGCCTCAGGACTAGAAATTAGCAGGAATTTTTGTTTTTTGTTATACTCTTGTAGGGATCCGGTTCTTAAGGACGCCATGTTAAATATTTTTCCTTATGATTCTGGAACCATAGATAAAGGTTTTAAGTACTTGGTTTTTGACATTAATCCAAATGGTTAGTGTCCAAAAGATTGGGAATGGTTACTTAAGTGCATCTACAGGAAGATCAGAAGTTGGGCCTTTCACTATCTCTCTTTAGGAGGCACACCATTCTTGATCGAATTGGTCTTACAAGGTATACCCATCTACTGGATGTCCCTTTTCTCTTTACCAGCCATGATCTTGTCAAAAATCAGATCTTTACTTTTCCATTTCCTTTGGTTGGGTTTCTTAATGTCTGGGAAAATGCATTTGGTCTCATGGGAAAATTTATCTCTCCCACGTGACCTTGGAGGTTGCTGCGTAAAACACCTGGGATATTTCAACTCAACACTGTTTGCTAAATCGTTGTGGGGGTGCTTGTTTAGTAAAGGTTTGTGGGGAAAAATTATCAAAGCTAAATATTTCAAAGGGCGTGCAAAGGGCTCGACCCTCTTCAATCGATTAGAGATGGCATGGGTGCAAATACTAGAGGATCAAACATCTAGAATAGTATGGTTAAAAGATTTCCCATAATAGAAAATGATCTAACTTGGAAGGTGGGAAGGGGATTCTAGGTTTAGTTAGGAATCGACCCGATCTGTGGAATAGGGAAACATTTCTCACTCTCGAAGGAGTTTCTAGCTGAGCTGCACTGAAGAAACCTGCTCATGCTGAAGGATATTTGTTGGAAGTATAGTAGTGTCTATTGGGCCTACACCACCATTTTGGGTTTGACAAATAGGCTCGTCGAGGAGTGGGATTAGTATGTCTCCTTACTAAACCAAGGAAACCTAAAACTGTCTGATAATGTTCATCTGTTGGTGTGGGCGTTCAATAAAATAGAAGCACAGGTATTAGAGGAAATTTGGGGTCTAAAATGGGCCTCCTAAGGAAAATAATAAAATAATACTTATTAATTTTGGAGGAAGAATGAAAAAAACTACTTTTTGTGTTCGTATTTTCGACATATCTCCCTATGTATTTACTCAAATTCTGAGTGGGAGAGCTCGTTGGATACGGAATTTAATTCCACATCCAACGAGCTCTCCTGCTTGAAATTTGAGTAGAAAGACATGGAGATATGTCGAAAATACAAACAAAAAAAATAGTTTTCTTTTATGACAAATATGTCAATTCAACCATTATGGTTGACTCATTTTATTGAAATTCTATTGGTTCTTGAATTCCAACTCACAAAATTTGTTGTTGGCGTGTTTTCTTATAAGGCCCATTTTAGACCCGAAATTTCCTCTAATGACTGCAAGGATAGCTTATCGTGCCATCATCACTCTACATTATTCAAACGAGTCGAATTAGTGGTCACAAGGGTTATGGAAAGGTCTCGTTCCTTTAAGTTAAAATTTCCAGCTGGTTGTGTTTGAATAATAAAATCTTGACATGGGAGGGCCTATAGGGTAGAGGCTTCAAGGTACGGAGGAGATGCCCTTTGTGTTTCTCAAACATTGACTATATTGTCCACTTGTTTGGTGAATGCATGTTTTTCAACGAACAGTGGCTCTTACTAAAGAACCATTTTAAGATTGATCATTGTTGGTCGAAGACGACTGTGGGGGAAAATATACAGGAATGGCTCAATAGAAAAAATTGTTTTGTTTACCTTCCTTGCTTTGTGTTGTGGGAGGTCTGGAAGGCCAGAAACGTCTCATTATTTTTGAATTTCTGCCAAAATCCTGAGGTAATTTATGTGAATATTATTTCCACCTTTTTCGAAAGGAGCAAAGAGATATCAAAAAGAGGGAAAATATGTTTCTCTTGTCCACTTTTTGTGCAGGACCATCCAGTGGCTTATTTCGATGGTGCAGCCTCTAACAGAGACTATGGAGCTGGGTTTGTTATAAAGATGGAAAAATAAATGGTGATAAAAGGATGGTTAAAAGATGGAAAGGGTACAAATACTCGCGTGGAAGTGTTGGGTATATGGAGTGTTCTTCATTTTGCAAAGGTGTGGGGTTTGAAGGATATGAATGTTCTTGGAGAATCTCAAGTGATCATCAATTGGGCACTGGGGAGGGCCAAGGTAAATTCTTTGGAATTAAACCATTATCTGGGGCATACTCAAAGTCTGATGAAAGATTTTAATAGTTATCTTTCCATCATATTTTCTGGGAGATGAATGTGGAAGCAAACTCACTCTCCAAACTATTATTGGGAAAAATGGATGGGATTATAATTTTTACCATTTTCTCTATGGGAGTTCGTGTCCGATCAGTTGAGCTTCCTTTTTTCAGTTAGTTTCTCCCTTCTTTTCTGAGTCATGAAGGACTAGTGCTATTCCTTATTTGTCTATTGCTTCTCCAGTACGTATTGAACTCTGGATGAATAGTCTGTCAAGTCTGATATGACTGTGTTTTTTCTACTTGTCTTGTTAGTTGGACCAAATCTACAAAAGGTGCCAAGTGTCTAAGGAATTTTGTAACAATCTGATTTTTGGATACAACCTTAATAAAAAGTTGTTTTTTTTGTCCCAAAAAGAAAGCTTTATGTCTACCACATGGACCAATAAAGTGGTTTGAGATGATAGTGTCAAACTTTTCAATTAATTTGGAAAGTGATTTATTGAAGACAAGGACCATAGAGTAGATTAGGCTGATCTAAAAGATACTTCAATCCTTTATTATCATTCATTAAAACAAATTTTCTGCCAATTAGGTGATGTCGCCACATCTTTAAGGCATGTATTACGGCTGCTAATTCCAGATCATATGTTGCATAATTCTTTTCATGAACTTTTAGCTTTCTAGACTCATAGGCAATAACATGCCCTTCTTGAGTCAAAACACCACTTAAGCCTTCATTACAAGCGTCAGTGCACACTACAAATTCTTTATTAGGATCTACTATTCTTAAAATAGGTGCGCTGGTTAATAAAGTTTTTAACTTTTTAAAGCTTTCTTCACATTTTTTATTCTAGTTGAACTTATTTCCTTTCTTCTGCAAGGAATTTATCGGATTTGTTATCCTTGAAAAACCTTCAATGAACCTCTGGTAGTAACCGGTAATGCCCATGAAAGATCGAACATCCACCACATCCTTAGGAACCAACCAATCTTTGATTGCCCTTATCTTTTCAGGATCTATGGAAATTCCTTCCTTGGTCACTATGTGACCTAAATACTGAATCTTATCCTTGAAAAAATCACATTTACTAAACTTTGTGAAGAGTTGATGTTCTCGCAACTCTTGCAAAACAATTTTTATATGTTCTTTATGTTATTATTTAGTTTTTGAATATATTAGAATATTGTCTATAAACTTAACCACAAACTTATCTAAATACTTATGCATCACGTTGTTCATTAAACACATGAAGATAGCTAGGGCATTGGTAAGCCTAAATGGCGTTATGAAAAATTCGTAATGACCATATCTTGCTCTAAAAGCTGTCTTCATCTTTAATCCTCACTTGATGATATCCAGACCTTAAATCTATTTTCGAAAAAACCATAGCTCCACGTATTTGATCAAACAGATCATCTATGCGGGGCAACGGATATCGATTTTTGATAGTCATCTTGTTTAACTGGCGGTAATCTATGCAAAGTCGCATAGTTCCGTCCTTCTTCTTGACGAAGATGATAGGTGCCCCCCAGGGAGACACACTTGGTCGAATATACTTTCTATCAATTAGCTCTTTTAATTGTGATTTTAATTCATTAAGTTCGAGTATGTTCATTCAATAAGGGGACTTTGAGCTAGGTACTGCACCCGGTACCAGCTCAATGGTGAAATCCAATTCCCTTTTCGGAGGTAATCCCATAATTTCTTCTGGGAATACATCAACATATTCTTTTAAGACTGGTGTGTCTTCCACTTTTAACTTATTTGTTTTAATTTTACTTTCCTCGTCAGTAATTGTTACTGCGTAAGCTTTACATCCCTTTCTAACATCTCTTTTAAGTTGTAAAGCAGAAATCTGCCTTACAGTAGTTTTTCTAGGAATTCCTTTAACACTTACTGGTTTTTCATCATTGTTTAGGCATGTGAAAGTTTTATCATAACAGTTTAGAATTACTCTATGTTGTTCTAAGCAATCCATACCAATCAGCAAATCATAAGAACCAAGTGGCAAAACATTAGATTTAACAACAGTTTCAAATTTGTCCATAACTAATGCACATTCTTTCACAAAACAAGTTACTTTCTTTTAGCACCAGTGGCTAATCGAACTAACCATGAAGTCTCAAACTTATCAACATATAACTTACATTTTTCTACGATCTCTGGTGCAATATAACTGAGACTAGCTCCTGGATCAATCAAAATAGTTATAGGGGTCTGATTTATCATACCTTCTACTTCCACCATGGAAGTCTGATATTCAGCTTGTCGGTTCTCCAAGGTTGCGTTGATTCTAGGCATGCTCCTTGCTAGTTCCCCAATGATCATCTCCTCATGTATAGTATGAATATTGCTAACAGTCTTCTTCCGGTTTGGACAGACTGAAGCATAATGTGGGCCATTACACTCCCAGCACTTGACATGCTCTTTGCACTCAAATTTCTTGGTAAAGTTTCCATGATTATTCACAAATTCCTTACCTTTAGAATTATTTTGATTGTTGGGTGTATTGCTCTTGTTTCCTTGGAAATTCTTGTTATTAGAATAGTTTTTGGCCTTATTGTTCTTAGAATTTCTATTAGGCACAAAATCCTTCTTCTTTTGTTCAAACTAATTATTATTTTTCTTAGCCTTCCAGTTGGCCAAGCTTTCTTTCTTCCGATTCTGCTCAAAATAGAAGCTAGCATTTCTCATAGCTTCCTCCAAGGTCTTTGGGTTATCATATTCAATTCTATCTTTAATATGATAAGGTAGACAGCTAAGGAATCGCCATACCTTTGGTTTCTCATCTATAAGGTATGGTACATACCTAAGTAGACTTAAGAACTTGCTGTTCATATCCTTCATTGTCATTGAACCTAACTTCAGTTCATAAAAATCTTTGGCTCTCTCCTCATAATACTACTCAGACAAGAATTTATTTTTGAAATACCTCTTAAAGGTACTCTAGTTGACATATTTTTCTTTTATACCCTTAACTCTCTTCAAGTCCTGCCACCAAATGTCAGCCTTTCCTGAGAGGTTATATATACCCATTCTAGCCTTTAACCGACTATAATAATTATATATTTGGAAGTACTTTTTCATCCCAGATAACCAGGATTAAGCTTCCTCCCCCTTCTCAGTTTCTCCATTAAAGGTTGGTAGTTTTATCTTTTTGAATTTCTCAGAAATTTCCTCATAAGGTTTGTATTTCCTCTTTTTAGTATACAGATTATCATCACTACTGTCATTAGTAGTATGGTAATTTCGTTGTTCACCAAACACTTTAGAAGACGAACTACTTTCAATTTTTGTATGTTTCATCTTTTTAGATTTACGTTGATGACTGGCACCCTCTGATTCTGATCTTCTACCCCTACTCTCAGTTTGAAACTTTTCAGTTAGGAT
>LPNX010091276.1:192556-233285 GCA_001517045.1 Pseudotsuga menziesii
ACATTTGATCTCTATCTATAACATAGTCAACGTTTAGAGAAAGGAAATGCTACCATCCAAATCGTGTTTGTGATGTTACAATATAATAGACATAAGGTAATTGGTGAAATGAGTCTTATGCATGAACAATTTTCGGGCTTTAACCAAGGTTTAAAGGTGACACTCCTTGATAAGTCAACGTAATTCACAACGTCGATGTTCCAACTATGACCTAGTATATCATATGATGAGCGGTGTGTTGATTGATAAACAATAATTTGGTTATGATATAGTTTTATGCATCGTGATTAAATTGATTAAATAATTGGATATTATTTTATGCAGGCACTATAGGGAACGATCCATTGCATGGTTTAATTTACGTGACCACATGGTCTTCTCCTGACCAAGCATGGAAGATATAAAAACCACCGTAACCCTAACCCTTATCATTTCTCCTCCGCAGTTCACGCTGGCCCTTGAGGCCGCTCTGCTTGACTTTCATGGCGGTCGTCGGTCCTCTTCTGTTCCAGTTGTTTCGAGTCTTGGTTTAGTGTTTCCCTTGTCTCTGAGTTTGGTTTTAAGCCATTCTTAGTCGCTGTGAGTTCTCACTCTGCATGCTTGGGCCCTTGGCTTGCAGTCTGCTCCAGCTTCTTTTCGTTATCCTCGTGGCTCACTGTCTGTTCCAGTTTTATTTTGTTGTCCTCGTGGATTGCCGTTGCGTGAGGTTTAGTCTTGCAGGTTGTTGAGTCTTTAATTTGCAAATCCTGTAGGTGACAGTGCTTCTACGAGACTATTCGTCGTTTCCGTTGATAGGTAAAAGTTTGTTTTCACTTTTATTTAAATTATAGCAGGTGTAATGCTGTTACAAAGGCACAAACATATCTTAGGCTATTTATTTACTGACAGTAGTCTTTTAAACTCCTTGCAGGTGCTCACCACTAAGTGCTTTCACGCACAGGGGCTTCACTTGTTGACCAATATCCTATCACGTTAGTTCATATTGTGGGTTTTAAAATTATCAAAAATTGAACCAATATATTGTAGGTATTGGGGGGATGAGGGGTTTAAGGTGGGGGTGGATAGGGTGGTTTATAAGGATTGAGGTATAAAAAGGGGTGGGGAGGAGGCTTTAAGTATTGGGAGGGGGTTTCAACAAAAAGATTTTGGGTCAATATTTCTCGAAATTAAGGGTATTCTTTAATATCCCATGATCACACGTGCTATGTGAGAGGTTCACTAAGTGAAGTCCCCGTGCTTTCACGGTGGAGGAAGTATGCAATCAACCAGTGAATGTCAACCAGTGAATGTCGTGGCTCATGGCTTAGTTCGGGTAAGCCCCGTGGTCCATGTGTGGGTTTTCGCCCTACTTGTATCAGGGTGGTCATTTGGAATCACCCAAGGTTTGTGGAAACCTTTCTTGACTCGCCATAAGTTATGTGGCTTGATTTCTTTACAGGTCATATGTTGGTTTACCCAGTTTCGAACCCTCGCTAGTCGATGGGTAGACTCGGTTTTAACTGAGCAATGTAATTAGTTTTGATGTTTGGCTTTATGGCTTATTTATAATTAGTAGTTCTTGTAAAGACAGTTCTGTCTTCAGGCTTGTTTCGATTTATCAAATGTTTAACCTTACGCTCTGCGTAATTAGGGTTTTTACCCTTCTCCATTGTAGATGAAGTTTTGTACTCTGCTTGAATTACATTGTAAGAGTTTATAATAAAGGTTTTTAAGACTGATACTTACAGTCATATTTTAGTTATAATTTTGCTTGTTTTTATTCAGAGTTATGAACTAGGGTTTATCCTGTGGAAACCCTCATTTTGAAATAAATTATTCTATTTAGTTTTTAACAATTTTTATTACTTATTTTGTTTGACTGTTAACTAGTATTACCATGTGTTGTGGAAATCCTAGTTTATAATAATTACTACTGTCTTTCTGTTTGTCCTTAAAGGACTGTGAATAATTTATAATAACCTGGTTACTTAATGGTTAAATAATTAAATAAATTTGGTTTATTACTTCAATGTTTTGATATTTGTAATTGTAATAATTATAAGGGTTTTTAACCCTGTATTTCGCTTTCACAGGTACACCCTGTTTGTATAAAAAGAAACAGTTTCTTTTATAAGTATACATTTTATATATGTTGTTCAGTATTGTATTTCATTTCTGTGTAATGAATTTAGTTGGTTATTTTAATGGTTAAAAAGAACTAAACTTATGGTTTATCCTAGGTTACTAATGTATATAAAAATACAAGTAGATTTTGCTCAGAAATATGAGCTAGGGTTTTTACCCTACTTAACTTTTATAATAATGATTTCTATTTTGTTATTTTGTTAAGTTCGATTACTGTCACAAGAGTTTGAAATTATAGTAATGGCTTGAGGAAATCCAGGTTAGGGTTTATGGAAATAATCTCTGTTCTTCTTTAAAAAAATTCCTCTAGTTTGTAAAAGAATTTCTTTTAATTTATAAACAATATTGTTTATGTTAATAATAATATTATTTGTGTTAATAATAATATTATTTGTGTTAATAATAATATTATCTGTGAATACTGTATTCTCTTAAGTTTATATTTTCATATATATATTATTAATAAAGACTAAGAATGGTCTATAATAGTTTAGTTTATTTAATAAGATTATCTTTGTAAGCTTGGTGAAAGAAATAAGAATTTTCATACCTGTCAATACTCCTTTACATATAATTTGTCTATAAGTGTGTAAGGACAGTTCCTTATTAAATACTTTAAGCATAGGTTACTACTGTCTTTTAGTTATTTTAATTCTAAGAAAAAGAATACTGTAAGAGTTATTAAATTCTTATTTATTATATTCCTTATCTCAAATTAGTTTATCTTCAGAATTTAATTAGGTTACCAATCCTTACTTAACATAAATAATAAGCATTTAACTGACATTTCTATTTCTTTTGTTTCAGTGTAGATTTATAGTTTGTAAAAGAAAGTAATGTGTAAAAGAATAATTTACATACTTGAACACACTGCTATTAGTAAAATAATATGACCCTGTTCTTTTTCTAGTATTCTTAATTACATAGTCTGGTTTTAACATCCACCTTACTAAACATATTAATATTACTTTTGGAAGCAACTATCTACTGAAAGATAAGATTTCAATACTCTGAAAAACATAAGTACTCTATTCATTTCAGCTTCCTATCATACTTCATTCATTTTAAACACACTACCTGTGCTAGAGTACGATATGGTTTATTCCAGATGGGGAAAAACACAGGCAGGATTATTTTTCATCAAAGTACAGATTCAACATTCAAACAACTAAGAGATTTCAAGCTTAACAGTTCACTACATAACATATAATTCATTCATGATTTGTTCATATTCAGATATAAACTTTAACACAACAATTAAAAGATTGTAGAACCTGTTTTAAAGTTGGATGAAAACAGCGTTGGGAGGCTGTTCCTCCCCACCAACTCCTAGACATCGCTCAAACAATGACTTCTCAGGACCCCCAAGCTTGTTCCTGGTCTCCTTGGCTGGGAATGGGTGGAGCAAACAACAAAATACTAGTCCAATGACTCAGTACCAACTCTGCACTCTACAGCAAGATCGTTCAGCTGGAACATTGTACTAGATCACTTCCTATAGTTTACCCCTTAAACACCTTCCACAAATTCCCTTCCCAATGAATTCCTTGAAGTACATTCACCTGAATGATTCTTCTCTTGGAATGAGCAACCTCAGCTCTCTTCAATGGGATTTTTTATTAAGATTGCCTAGGTCTTTTTGGGTTAGTTGTCATTAATTGAGCCACCTGCTCTGATCCCACTTTCTTGGGGGATCATGACCCCAAATGTAGGGAGGTTGCCACCTGCAACATTGGAAGTGTTTGAGGATGCTGCCACTTGTCTATTTGTTGTCCACCTAGTCTCCTCCACCAACTTGACCAGTAACACTCTTTTTAATAGCTCTCCCAAGCTGTTGTCTCCACTTTTATTTATTTAAAATTAAAATATTCAGAATTACATTCAATATCCTTGACTCTGTTGAGTCATCATTTACAACTTAGCATTAAATTTAACATAATGTCTTGGAATAAAATCAAAACAAGATAATATTACTTTGCAAAATTGGGGCATGTGACATATCAATACCTCATCAGTTCTTCACACCTCTTCAATGTCTTCACCGCCTTACTGCTTCTCCACAAAATTCACAGTGAACAATGTTGTTACATAACAATTTGTTTTTCTCCACAAAATTATTTTTCTTCAATTAGTTTTGCATTGAACTATGCATGTGTTTTTCTTGGTTTCATTCTAGCCTCAATGTGTTCATTAATCAGTGGATAATGATGTCACACATTTAAAATAAGAGGGCATGTTATAAGAGGGTTAGCAATATTTCTATTCTTGTAATAGTTTTGAAGATTTGTACAATATTTCTGAAGAGTAAGTACGTTGTCTAAAGAATTAGAACAACTAAAAGGATTTTTTTATTTTGTCTAAATATTTTTACATATTCCTGGGTTAACAAACCCCCCCACACCCTCTTGGAGAGTTGAATCCCCTATTCTTAATGCATCAGATAGACACGGTAGGATATGAAAAGTGTTATGTATATTTACCAGAAAGGGATACTATAAGCTATTGAATGGGTACTACATCTCGATCCAGGACTGCAACTGGAACTGCTTATGTCGATGGTGTCAGTAACCCTGATGTTAGAACATATGCTAGTTAATCAATGGATTAGCCCCTGCAATAGAAAACAATAAAATACATGTTATGTTTTTCCATGTTATGTTATGTTTTGTTATTGTGAGTGATCATGCTTACCATCCTTCACTTCTTTGGAAAGCTCATACCTCATCTACATAGATGAATGTTGCATTGCAAGTCAAGGAAAAAAAATATACAACAATTGAAACTAAAATCTTGAAAAATCTAGCCATTAATGGCTCAAAAAAAGGATACACAATTCTGGCTCCGAAAGCTTGCGGACATATTGCTCCAAGTTTTGAAAATGAGCCATTTTCTTATGTTATTACAAGACATGGTGTATGAATGAATATGAAAATCTTATTTATACAACTACGATTTGATCTGGCCTTCCTCCCTGGTATCAAAAAACAATAAATGGAAATCCAAACTAATTACTAGATC
Source organism: Pseudotsuga menziesii (assembly GCA_001517045.1). Lineage (NCBI taxonomy): Eukaryota > Viridiplantae > Streptophyta > Pinopsida > Pinales > Pinaceae > Pseudotsuga > Pseudotsuga menziesii. The sequence goes on from LPNX010091276.1 coordinate 197,699, forward strand.
AACGCTCCACCCATATAAGAAGGGGGTGACTCGTTTGTTTTAATGTTGCAGATGCCCTTTGTGGGCAGTTATTCTAGTATTTGTAATAGTCATAATAAAACCAATCAAATAAAAAAAATATGTTTCCTGTTTAAAATTCTCTATTTTTAGAAACTAGGAGGAATCAAAGGTAACAGTTACATAGAATCAAAAATATGTTACCTTTGATTCTATATGAATTCCAACAAAAATAGTGTGAAGAATTCCACATATAGCAGTAGAGACCAGTGTTTGAATAACGGTTAACATTCCATCTAACAATAAAATAGACATTACATAATGTTTAGGCATATTTACTAAAAAAGAAATTAAATTGCATTTTCATTGAGTCCAATAGAGAAAATTAGAAGTTACCCGTGGCTTTATCAAGCTACTCCACAAAATCTATAACAAGAAGAATCGAAGCAAAAAAGATATAGGTATATGGTACCAAAATTCTACCATAAGTTAAATGAATACATAAGCAAAAACACTCTAATACACATAAAATTTGAGATATATAACATTAAGAAAACAAAATTTTTGAGATGCTTGGCTAAATATATCCCAACAATGCTAAAACTCTACATGCCGTATTACCCAGAAATATCATCCCACATACACACATTTAAATAGATAAAAGAAAAAAAGGTCATAATGTGACCTAAATCTTGCATTGAATCCATGAACCCAATCGTGTTTGTATGAGGGCATCCTTCCTCTATTATTTCTTACAAATACTCTAAAAGGAGTAGCATGCTCATGCTCAAGATGGATTTAAGGCAAATATTTGTCGAGCAAATCCAATATCATCACTGCAAAACCTAACACCACAAAATAATCGCCCTTGTTTCCAAAATCGATCAAATTCTAAGTAGTAGCACACTAAAATGCATAAATCTGTTGATCACGTTGTAATTTGAAATGATACATGGGTAATTGGCTAGCATGCAAAGGTTTCCCATCATGGTAGATAGTAAATGGCAATCAGTTAGCATGCAAAATTTATGTTTGAAACGTGGTAGAACCAGTGAAATCATGTATCATATGTCCCTTAGCTACTTCAATTATGTCATGTCAAGCATAGGGTCAAGTTTCCCATTTACAGTCTGATTGTATAACCATGCCTTCAAGCTTGTGCATTGAGAAAGGGATAAACATGTCATATGAGCACCTAAATATAATATACGATGGGAATCAACTTTGTGTTTTAAATCAATTATTGCATTTAAAGTTATTTTCCTTTGTGCTAGTGTGATATGGTCATTATATTACCAAAGTTACTCTTTTTTTTCAGTAAAAAAATAGCGGTTCCTTGGTATTCATATAGAATCAAAGGTAACAGTTACATATTCATGACCATGAGTCATCAAAATCAGAAAATATACATGAAAAGGGGACCAATACCATAGATATTATACAAGATAAACTCCCCCATCGGTGATAAAAGAAATCGAGAACAACTACCCATCATAGAGAACATAAAGAGTCCAAGCAGGCTTATCCAAGAGACAAAACATAGGTGGAGTGTACACACCTCGTGGGGATCATAAAAATATTAAAATATCCCCATCAAGAATAGTCCCACAGAGGCACAAAAAAGGGATCTAAATTCTGTTCGAGAACAAAAATCTTATGGAAAAATACCATAAAGACAAAAAGAACTCCTAAAAGAGTCTTATAGAACCTTTAGAAATGATGGCACTCTCACAAAATTCAGTGAAATGGAGATGACCGGCCATCAACTTGAGTGCCTCCTTGGAGAATCCATATGCACTCTTATTGTACTCCCTGTAGATATGCTTGATATCCAGGGAAAGGAAATCCTGCTTTAAATCATAAGTTCTGTTACACCAATGTTCCAGATTTAAAGCTGAGAGAGAAGATTTAGAGTTAATCCAATTAATGATCGCAACAGATTCCCCTCTAACATGTATCTTAGGAATACCCATGGATGTAGCAGTGTGTAGAAGGGCCTAGAGAGCTAACAATTCATCCCTCAAATTAGTACTGGGACCACATCCCAGTTTGCAGAAAAAAGAGTGGTCTTGTTTTAGAAACAGAGTGAAACCAGCACCACCCAAACCATTTGCAGCATCCCCATCAAAGTAGCCATGAGGGAAGAAAATATTTTAAGAAGGCCTAATGACTTTGACCTTAGAGGTGATTTGAGGACCCAAAAAGGATGTAACAAGGTCCAAAGTCCTATGACAAACCAGATGAGAGATAGGATGTTTCCCATAAAAAATGAAAGCATTCCTACAAAGCCATAAATTCCAGATATAAAAGACAGGTAAAAAAGGAAAATCCCGCTTCTTCTTGAACCAAGTAGTAATATTCTCGACCAGTGATAGGGCATCCCAAGGAAAATCAGTGTTGAAATGAAGACCAAGATCATCTCTAACCTTCTTCGCAAAGGAACAGTAAATGAACAGGTGGTGAACATTCTCTTCCTCGGATATGCATAAGCTGTAGATGTTAGGCCCACACCAACCTTTTTTAAGCAGATTGTCCTAGGTCAAAATATAATTTCCAAGATAGAGCCGTATAACACATTTAATCTTGAGTGGGATGCACCATGTCCAAATCTAAGCAAGGAGCCAATGATGAGATTTAGTGGCGTTTACCGAGACAATAAGATCATATGCTTTTTCCATCAAGAAATTACCATTGACAGTATTGTGGAGCCAAATAATATAATCCTGAACATCTATGAGAATGATCCCACTGTGTGGTAGACCTTCAATGTATGAATTCCATTCAACTTTCCAGCTGCCACCCAAAAACAAGTCATCCACTGTGAGCTAGTATGAATTTCTCCAAGAACCTTCACCTCTGTTAACAACATGTGAGAGAGAGCTAATCCCCAGATATAGGAGATATTCACGAAGTGGTACAGATAGGAAAGGGGTGGAATTATGACCCAATATTGGATCAATTCCTAGCTTGATGCTAATACCATTCCCCACTTTCCACCCCATCTTCATGCTAAGCCAGGAGAGGGTTCTAATGTATAGCTGAGTCACGACAAGTGCAAATATTTGGGTTTATTGAATTGTGGATAGAAACCTTTTTCTTGTGGTGATCAATTAATGGAAAACATAAGTCGTTTAGTATATTCCCTAATTTTAACACTCATGTACTTCATGTCTTAAAGCATTATAGTAGTGGTCATGACTAATGGTCAATGTTTCCATGGGAATTTTCAGGCATAGATAACAATTAGATACTATATGGTACTCTATAAACATCTATTTCTTACAACAGATTGAATTCTATTGTTTTTATTTCTATATATTTGTATGCCTCTTTATGGTCATTGTCAAACTTAGGGGGTTCTTCGATACTTCAATGAGGGATGTATAGGCCATTCACTCCATCAAATGTATACTTGTAAGCGACATCAATGCCTACAATTTTGAGGATGAAGGAATGCCTCAAGATTTGGATAATGCCAGGAAATGGCTTGCAGATAGCTTGGAGGAACTGTTTTAGCCCATGGTTTACATAATGCAAAAGTACTCCATGAATTATCCAACGCTATGTTTACCTTAATGGCTATTATGCAATTCCAAGGACCTCCTAAAGTCATTGACCTCCATGCACCAATCGATGGCACATATCCAAGAAGGGAATTTTTTGTTACAATATGAAAATAAACAATTGAATTGGTGTTGCCTTTGATGTGGACACCATCCTATTGTCCTCCTTGTTGATGATACCTACCTCTAGTGTTGTGAATAGTTCTACTCCTTGGGATTGAGATGTAGTGAAATCTTCATATCCTTGAGGATTCACTCTCAGTTCTCTTTGACCGTTCCATTACCGGGGTATGATTTGGATGAAGCATTACACAATTTTCTAATTCTCAATGTCCACTCAACTTGTAATGGTGGAAAAATTGTTTGGTTCCTTATGGATGTCTTGACATACTGCTCTTCTCCAAGTTCCTTTGATTTTGTTGTTGTAATGGGGAAACCTTCTTACCATTCTTCTTTTGAAAACATCCAGCCTTTTGGCATGTGGTTTTCTTCTCCCAGCAAGAGGCACCAACATGGCCATTCCTCCCACAAAATGAACAAGTCTCAAAATACCAATAGCTAGCAGTGCTATGGTCTTTCTTTCTCTAAAAATCACAAACAAGGGATGTATTACCTATTGTATACCTCTTAGTTTTCTTCTTCTTGTTTTAACTGACTGGCTTGCCATTTTTTCTAAGCATTGGATCCCTTCTATAATGTACTACAAAAAGGATAGAGTGACAATGGTGTTACCATATTCATTTACAATTACTCTTTTTGTTGTTGAGCAGGCCAAATATACCATGTCTTTTTCCTTTACAAATGTGATCTTGGTGTTCATGGTCGTTTCCTCTTTGCAAACAAACCTAGGCCTTCATGCTTGACCCTTAGTTCAGCTACAATGGAGATTGTGATGTTTTTAATTCTCTTTCCTAATCATTGATCATGATAGACCATCCTCCTTAGTAGCTTGGAACCAATGCCTTTCCTATGTTTTAACAAATTCAATAAAATTCTCTTGGGAAAGGTCTAAAGAAGGTGAAATAATCATGCTTGTCTCATTCATGGTGTTTCCTTATGTGCTAGCAATGGAAAGATTCCTATCTTTTCTATGCTCATGGACAAGTTATTATAGCTTTTCTGACACCTTCTCCTTTTTCGCCAACCCTTGGGGCAGTGTAGTGTTACGCTAGATCTGTACCTAACGCACCTTTAGGTGTACCCCAGGGATAGAGGGCCATTTTTTTGACCAAGAGGGGTGTTATCAAGTGATGGTGGTCATGGATGGGCCCTTTGGTCCATCCTTTAGGAGCACTATGGCTTAATGACACTGTTGATTGTCCTTTGATGGGGTTTTTAACCTCGGGGTTGGTGTCCGAGGATCCTAAGGGTTGACCACTGGGTCATATGGCTCCATATTTTGTTTACTAACTCTAGTGGCTTCTTCTTTAGCTATGAAAAGGGCCCATCCTTTAGGAGTACTATGGCTTAATGGCACTGTCGATTTTCCTTTGATGGGGTTTTTAACCTCGGGGTTGGTGTCCAGGGATCCTAAGGGTTGACCACTAGGTCACATGGCTCCATATTTTGTTTACTAGCTCTAGTGGCCTCTTCTTTAGCTACGAGAAAATTGTCTCCCTTCACATCCACTTAGGACACCCTCCTAGCCCTTTAGTTAGTGGGAACCTACTTTCCCTGGCCTTATCTCCTCAGAGTAAGACATCCTCCATGCCAGTCCTTTTAAATAATTTGAGGAGGGCATTGATGGATTTTACATCATTATGGGGGTTATATGGGGTATAATGCCCTCCCGCCATATCACTCCAGTCTTTAGTTCGGAGCAATTCTCTTATCTGAGAACATTTTGGCACCTGGGGGTACAAATACCCAGGTATCCTACCTTGAGCCTACCTTATGCCATATTTTATTATTATTTTCTTCTAATTTTAAGTTGACATTTTATAATTTTAAATTGACATGTTTTAAGATATGTAGGCCTGGATATTTTGTAAAAAGTGAGTGTGAGATCATATAAATAGATCTCCTCACTTTCATTTTAAAACAAAACTCATGGGATAAAACATTATGCATTTGTTCTACCCTTCTTAGGGCTCTTTGGAGAGATGCACCCCTCTTGAAGGAGATTTTCCGGGTTATGCAATATTTTTCTGGTGTTCTTTGGTGAAATTCTTTTGTAAAGCGATGCTTGGATTTGTTAGTCAAACATGAGCACATGGAGGTTTGGCTTCTTATCTATTTGTTTGAAAATTGATAGATGATGCATGCTCATGACTAAATGGTAGCCCTAAAGCTGCATTTTCTCCTAGAATATGTCATTTCCAGCCTTCTTGTCACCTTAGCAAGTAGATAGACGTCTTCTTGTGAGACTCCTCTAGGATTTTCCCTTAGTTTTATAGGATATTTGTCTAACCTATCATGTCTTTCTCTCTAGGTAGACCATCCTCCCTAGATACCCTAGGTTGGGTAGTGCTTTTGCTAGGGTTGTTTTCCTTTGTGTTCACATCTTTTCATTTTCAAAACCTAGTTTCTAGGGTTAGTTCTAGGTTAGTTTTAGGTCTACAAAATCCATAAAATTTCATAAAAATCAAATATTTGGCTAGTTTAGGGCCTCCCAAAATTTTCGGCTTCCACGCCCTAAATTTTCGGGCCCTAAAATTATGTGTCCTAAATTTTCGGGCCCTAAAATTCATCGCCCTAATATTTTGGGCCCTCCCTTTTACTCACTTGTACCTTCCCTTGCACTTCAATCCATTGAAACCTGTGAAATGACAAGCAAACATTAGTTAGATGGTCACTATCCTTTGTTGGTATGAATTGGAAGGACATTGTTAATGATGGTTATGTCTACTGTTGCATACTATTTATGATATTGTTACTTATAAACACATGCAACTTGCTTTCAAAGTTGATGAAAATTGTTTGGTAAATGCTTGGTTGCATGCACGTTGTTGTTTCTTATACTAAAGTGAATGCCTAAACTACTACTGTTGTCATAATATTAACATGCTTAACTGATACATATTGATGTACATGTGCTTAAATTATTATTTGATAATGATAAATGCTTATGATTTCATGTCACACTTATTACTAGAGGTATGGTTACTCTAAGGTACTGATATATGAAATTAATTGAATACTCATAGATGACATTTGTTTCGTAACATTACACATTGCAAGTATTTGGTTTATTAGATTAATGATCCTCCATATTTGTATGACATTGCATACTTGTTATGAGATTGGTATTGGTCATTTGCTTATTATTAAATAAATGCATATTTCACATACACTTACGTAGTACATCTATTCCACTTTTTTATTGACTCCATTAGGCACTGGTCACTAACCTTAAACACATACGAGATATATTTGGTGTCTAAGTGTCTTTTGCAGAGTTACATAGGGCTCTCCCCTAGGCGGTTTTAACTTCCAAAGAAGTTTGGATAAGTGACTAAGGTGACAGTGGTCACTTTCTCCACATGTGCTTACTAGTGGCTTGGAATTCCAATTCAACCGGTAACATTTTGGCGCTATTGTCGGGGACCTCAACTTTATTGAGGTGACTTATTATGATAAGAATGACATTTTGGTAAGCCTTGAGTCCTTATTTTACATTATTGCATATATTGTTAGGACTAACCTGCAAGATTATTTGGAGACTCTACAAAGAACTCATCCTACCCCATCAATCGTGTACATCTTTACTTCTGATACTTTGGTGAGATTTGTAGGATAACTTGGCAGGTCTCTCCTGGCGATTCCACTGAAGAAAAACTAAAGCAGATTGAAGAAAACATTTTCGAGCAAATGATATGGTGATGCTTGATCCGTTTGATTTCTCAAACATACTAGGTTACCCAAACAAGTTCAACCAACATCGTTGTCTTAAGTCTATCCCAACATTTCACAAGGATGAAGATACAGTTGCGACACATGTTACAAATTTTAAATAAGTCCTTGTGACATGGGACAATTCAGAGGAGAATATGATTATACAGTTATTCGTGATGTCCCTCGATCTGGGAGGGAACTAGGACATGGATTCTTGGTACGATGGACTTCCCCCTGGGGGGTATCTTCCTTTCAATAGATGATCGAATTATTCTACGATCAGTGGGATCCTAATGCTAATAAGGACATCTTGAATATTATGGGCAATGAAAAAGCCTCAAAAGAGCCTAAAGCACTCCTTAACGACAAAAATGAAGATCAAGAATTCATAATTAAAGAAACCAAGGAATACACAAAATTGGTAAAATTTCCTTGTCTTCCATTGATGGTCTCTTATGATGTTCTAGCTCTCTTAGAAGAAAGTTACGAGAATATAGAGTACAACAATTACTAGGAGTTTCTTGGTCCACCGATGCATGACTCTTCGAGGCCTTGCAGTACGATAATGGATCCCTTCCCCTGCATAGGTGCGGGAAAATAATTTTTCCCCGTCATCAACGAAGTTCCCACTGCCTTTCAGCCCATCATGTCCTCAAATCAACATTCCCAACATCATCTTATGGAAAATATTGAAGAAATGATTAATCCCTTTCTATCCCACCTCAGTAAGTCATTAATGATCCATTTAAACAAGATCAAAGCAGATAGAGGGGTAGGTAGGAAGGTATTATTTTCATTCCTTGGTTTCATGGCATTTATAGTTTAACTTTTCCTTTGAAGCATGAAGGTAGGATTGTTTTGTTGACCCTTTCAAAATTTCAAGGATCATTTGGAATACTAACGTGTTTATGAAAAATATAAGTAATATACATGTATATCCAAAGAAATTCTTATGTGGATGCAAGGACATGCTGTTGTTGACATATGAGGATATGCAAAGACCTGCTTTATCAATTTCTTTGCAAGATCAAAGTATGGTAGTAAATTGCAGGAATTTATTTTTCTCAACACTAGGATGTGATGGAGGGACCCATATATAAGTCCACTAGAAGCATGGATTAACAAATCTTGTTAAAGTGATGCTTCTCCATAGCACCAGTTCCAAATATTCTTGAAGATCCAATTTCCTTTACTCATCCGGGTGAAGATCATGGTGCATACTCAACATATCATCGATAAATTATTATCCTGGATGACACTAAAGGACAAAGGTAAGATGTCAGGTAAAAATTGCTTACTCAGATGGTTACATTGGTGGTATGATTTCACCTAGCCTACTTTGAATACCAGGATCATGGTAGGTAGGGTTAGTTTCATTAGGCTTATTTTTTGTGCATTGCATTTGACTATTTTTTCATGATTTGGTTAGAATTTTGGAGAAGTGACTAATGTGACAGTGGTCACTTTCTCCACATATTCTTGTTGGTGGTGTGTACTACCATTTCAACTGGTAATAGTGTAGCTATCATCTTAGTGAACCACTCATCGTGGAAATTATCCATCTAAATGACATCCCCTCCTAATAGCACTTGTTGAACTCTGTGCTTATCCCAATCTAACATAACAACACTAAGATAGTCTCACCAATCAAAAAATTATTCTTTAGCAATGGTAACTATTTTGTAGAGATTTGAAGATATTTTTCTGGTTGTGATACCCTCCAATCGAACATCTAAACCTTCTCCTTCAAGTTCCTATTATCTTCTTGAATATAAACATTGATGGTCTATAGGCCCCCAACCTTTTTCTCTTTTGTGATTTACCCATGTTGGGTCTGCTTCTCTTTGAATTTCTAGCAATTGTGTCATGGTGAAGGATTCAACTAATTTGATACTAATATGATCCATAAACTAGGGATTTATACCCTAGTCACCTCACCATTACAAATCCTCTACAAAAACAAATATGATCTCAACTCTCAATTTTATGTAAAGATGTTTTATTTATAATGAATTTCAAGGCCTCTACGCTCATTGCAATTATGAGTGCAAACTACACTTGCCACTATCCTCTAATGGAAAGAAAGGATGGTCATATTTGCAATGTTATTTCTAGGTAAAATTCCTTAAAATATACTAGGTATTGTAAAGTACATCCACAAAAAGTAAGTTAGGAATCAACTTAGCCCAAACTCTTCATTAACTAATATACCCACCTTTGAATGTTGGGAGCTTGATATAGTATTTTAATGATCTTTGAGTTCAATGATTGTGCCTTAAAAGTATGCTAATGGGGAACCAGTCAAGGAAGGTATAGGGTTAGGTTCTCCTATCTATAAGGTCTAGCTATTTTAAGAGAGGAAAATATTTGAGTTCGAAAAAGAGTGGAGGATAGCGGAGAGGCATCAAGAGGTTGTGGCTGCACAAGGGTCCACGGAGAGGATGTTTACGATGGGGGTTGTAAATTCCCCCACTGCTGCACATGGAGATGACAGCTCACAGGTGCCAGATTTCTAGAGAAAAGGAGGGAGGGAATGAGACTAGGGAAGGGAGTGGGGCCAGAAAAGAGAATGGCAGGAGATTGGGATCAGGGAATTGTCTCCCGAAAACCCACAATATACCGTCCATTCATATCAGATCTGAGAAGATTAGGGGGAAGGTTGATCTATGGAAGGAGAAATCCCTCATCAGTAAATTTGTGGGGGTTTTACCTCAAGAGAGATATCTAGTCCACTGGATCAAGAGTAACTGGAACCCTAAAGTTCACTATGATCTCCATTCAGGATCCAAGGGTTTCTTTACTATCATCTTTTTTAACCAGGAAGACCACGATAGGGTTCTTGAGGGAGGTCCCTATTTTATCTTCTCGAAGGGACTGTATATAAGACCATGGAAATAAATATTTAACCTGGAAACTGAGGATATGAAGGTTTCTCCAGTTTGGATCCGTTTTTTTTCCTCCCTTATGAGTACTGGGATTTAGAAATCCCGCAAGACATCAGTAACACGATCAGGGAATTTGTAAAGGTTGTAGAGAAAAAAAAACAATAGAGGTATACAAATTTTTCCCACATCTGTGTCTATATGGATCTTTTGAAATACTTACTGGAAGCAATTATCCTGAACTGAGATGATGAGGAGTGGGTACAGCCGATCGACTATGAGCTACTTTCATTTAGGTGTAGATAGTGTCATGAATATGGTCATTTTGGTAGGAAATGCCTGCAGTTGATCCAAGTACCACCCATTTCTAAGTGCCCCCATGGGGAAGGATTTACGCAAGTAATAAGAAAAAAAAATAACAAGATGGACGGGCATGGAGAGGTGATTACCATCAACAATCCTTTTCAGATCTTGGAGGAGAAAGGAGAGGATGAGGTGGAAGAAAGGAATAATGTAGAAGAATTGGAGAAGCAATATGGGGGTAAGGGAATGGAAATAGGTAATGGGAAGGAGAAGGAGGACCAGATTGAGGCAATGGATGAAGACGGTGCAGAAGAAATGGAGCTGGGTGAGCTTGATTTGGATGAGATCGAGAAGGAATGCGATAAGAAAGGTAGGGGGTATGTCTTTAGAAGACAATTGGAACTACTCTAGGAAGAAATCATCAAAACCAAATCTCACCAACAATTGGGGGTAGCTTCTAATCCTCAGAAAGGAAGCAAAAGAAAATCTCTGGAGGAAGATCTGAAAAGGGGAAGAAAGAAGAATAAGCAAAGGATTGCAGAGGTAGGAGTAAAGATGATAGAATTAGGCAAGTATCTAACGATAGTGGTGGGATTCTCTGAAGTAAATAGGCCCTTAACCAATGAAGATTATTTCTTGGAATATCTGGGGATGCAACCATCCCAAGAAAATAAATACCTTAACAAGGAAGGTCAAACAAGAAAAGCCAGATGTTCTTTTTTTACAAGAAACAAAGTGTAATTCAGAAGTAATGGAGAAGTTGGGACAGAAGATTTGGAAAGGAGTTAGGGTTATGGTGATTGAGGTTGCGGGAATGGCTGGTGGTTTAGCCATTCTATGGCAACCAAATACCATTTTCCTATCGAAATGGAGGGTCAACCAATTCTCTCTGATCTCCAATTTTAAATTCTTAGATTCAGGGGAAAAAGGAACCTTGGTGAATGTCTACGAACCCAGTGATTTTCCCCAAAAACCTGCATTTTTAAATCTTATGAATTGGATAAAGGATCAAGACTACAAAGGATCATGGATTATAGGAGGGGATTTTAACTTGATAACCTCCCTTAGGGAAAAAAAGGGAGGAAGGCATGTCTTGGACTGATTCCAAGAAGTGTTCAGAGGCTTTTTGGCCTAGAGTCCTCTTATAGATCTAGAAACAGGGGATGGATGGTACACATGGACCAATAAATGTGGGGGAGAACACCTTATGGCTTCTAGAATTGATAGAATTGATAAACGTGGGGGAGAAAACCTTGTGTTCCTCAATCAATTCTAGCTTCCTGTTCGGTATGATGCTGGCATAGATTTGTTGTCAAATTTTCAAAAAAATAAGGTCACACATATCTTGGATCACATCTAGGAGTGGTGAAGACAAAAGAGGCTTATCAAAGCCATTATACCTCTCGAGTTCTTGTTATAGTGGTTCCTAAACTCTTTACTGCCTTACATCTCTAAAGACATATCCACTTCGGGGGTGACGATAAAAGAAAAGGCTATCCTTAGGGCCCAATAGTTAGACTTGATATATGAGGCTATCCTAACCCTCTCACTATTGAGAAACCTACTAATCTGATGCCTAAGATACCAAAAGGTGCCTTTAAAAAAGCATTTCAGAATGCTATTATAGGTTTGCTTCTAACTATTCCATAGTTGAATATTTGGCTCAAACTCCTTGTGCAAGGTTGGCATTGGAGGTGTAACAGAGTTGTCCTACTCAGCGAGATGCCCTTTTAGCAACTTTAGGCAACATGGATTCACCGAGCCTACTGGCGAAGTTTAATCTTTCAGATGTTAAGATCTGCCTGCCGTATCATGTGTCTTTGTCAATTGATGTGGTCCATGGAGGAAAACCAATGGATGTACAGTTGTTGATGAAGGTGATTCCAAGTGCATAATGTCAATGTCTTGTTGGAAATCCTTAGGTTCCCCAGAGCTAGTTCCATCAAACACTTTACTTACTGCTTTCGACAGAAGGTCTTTCCGTCTACATGGTATCCTACTGACTTTTGAGATAAAATTAGTGGGGAAAGTAGTGGTTGTTGAAGTAGAAGTTATTGATTCCATTGTGGATTATAACTTGTTGTTAGGGAGAAACTAGAATTATGCCATGTGTGTGATTTCCTCGGTCGTTCTTCGAGTGGTAGTGTTTCCACATGAAGAAAAGTTGATTACTGTTGACCAACTCAGTTTCACTTAGAAGGGTCGTTTGGAGACTAATGAGTCCACTGTACCTTTGATCGACCAGACTAAACTGACTAATGAGAGCTTGGGGGTTGGAATGTATGCATCTTTGATGGGAACATTTGATATCCCAACCCCTATTAACTATCTAGGTTCTATGAGTGTAGGGAAGTCTATCACGACGGTTGTTTATAGAACTGATCCTTGGGTCCTTCCTTCCCATCATGAACCTCAAGTGCCCTTATCTACAATGGAAGTGGCTTATCAAGCTATTGTTAATACCACTATTGATTCTATCGTGACTCCTTCCACAGTATCAAAGGAGTCGGAAGAAGCTTATCTGCCCGCCTGAGCGGAGAAATATTTACATTCATATGACTACTTAGACATGTTTTTTCCTTCAAATGAAGCCATTTTGGAAGCCATAAGTGGGCAAGATAATATTTGTCAAGACCTTCCCCATAGGCCCTACTTTCTTCCATAATTGAGTAGAATTGAGAACCAAGAGTTCCATGTGAGACTGGCGGAAGATGTTGATTTACCAATTAATGCTTTACCAAAGGAGGGAATATTTGTTGAGGGGAATATGGAAAATATCTCTATCACCATTCCAATCAACATCTCTGCAAACCCCAATGTCGTAGAAAATATGCATATCGGTGCAAACTACTCTCTAGAGGAGATTTCCATATATACTACCCTGTTTAAGGAATTTTGTGACATGTTTTCTTGGTCATATGAGTAGATGCCATGCATAGATCCATCTATTGTATAACTCGAAATCCGGACCTACCCCGATGCTAAACATGTTCGACAAAATATTCGACTTGTTAATCCATGAAAAGTGACAGCTATCAAGGCTGAGGTGGAAAATTTGAGGAAAGCAGGGTTCATTTACCCAATTTCTCTGACGAAATGGGTATCCAACCCTGTTCTTGTTGATAAAAAGAAAGGGACGATATGCGTGTGCACTGATTTTCGTGACCTAAATAAAGCGTGTCCCAAGAAAAACTATCCCACACCCTTCATTGATCATATCATTGATGCTTGTGTGGGTAGCGAAGTATTTTCGTTTATGGATGAACTTTTTGAGTATAATCAAATCCAAATCAAACCAGAAAACCAACATACAATGAATTTTATTTTTCCTTGGGGTACCTTCACATACAAGAAAATGCCCTTTGGTTTGAAAAATGCTGGAGCTACGTTTCAGTGGGAAATGGACTTTTCCTTCCATGATATCAAGAATATTGTTGAGCCATACTTGGATGATCTGCCTGCCCATTCTCGCAAGAGGAGGGACCATCTAGGTCACCTTCACATGATTTTTGAACGATGTAGACATTATAAGATACGCTTGAATCCCCACAAGTGTGTTTTTTGTGTTGATTTAGGAAGGCTAATAGGGTTTATCGTGTCAAATAAAGGAATACATGTGAATCCTTTGAAAGTTGAGGCTATTGTAAATCTGCCTCCTCGTTCCATCTAGCAACTTCAGAGCCTGCAAGGTAAATATAATTTCCTTCGATGTTTTATAGTCAATTATTCCAATATTACTAAGGGTTTCATGCGCTTGCTTAAGAAGGACACACCGTTTCTATGGGATGAAACCGCACAACTTGCACTCGAGGCATTAAAAAGGGATTTACTGTTGGCTCCTTTATTACATCCACCAGATTAATCTAAAGATTTTATATTGTATATGGCTGCATCAGAGTCAACTATGGGGGTAGTATTGGTTCAAGAGGATGACAAGCTCTAAGAGCATGTTGTCTATTATCTCAGTCGTGCATTAGCTGGTCCCGAAATCAGGTACTCCCATGTCAAGAAAATAGCATTGGAAGTTTTCTATGTTGTTTAGAGGTTGTGTCACTATATTTTACTAAGGAAAACCACAGTGGTGGAAGATGTAAATCCTTTTTAGTATGTTTTGTCCCGATGCATAATTGGGGGAAAATTCAACAAGTGGATAGTCACTCTCCAAGTGTTTGACTTGGATTTCTAATCTGCTAAATCGAAAAAGTCCTTAATTTTTGCAGAGCTTATCTCAGAATTTCCTACAAAGAAAATGTAGTGGTGAAGGATGAATCATTCCTAAATGAGTATATATTTCAGATTTCCACCTTTGAACCCTGGTATGGAGATATCCTTATATATCTCCATACTTTGAAGTGTCATGCGTCCTTCTTAAGGGAAGAGTGACGTAAATTGCGTGTGAATGCAAAAAACTACCTGATCATCGATGATACTTCATATCATAGAGGGGTAGATTCTATTTTGTGTCAGTACCTCACCCATGAGGAGGTTGAGCATGTCCTAAATGATTCCCATAGTGGAGCGTGTGGGGGTTATTTATCTAGGTTAGCAACGACCCATAAAATTTTATGTGTCAGTTATTTTTGGCCCACGATCTTCAAGGATTGTGTGGAGGTTGTGAAGCATTGTCATCCATGCCAGCTCTATACCAGAAAAATGCGGTCGTATCCTGCTCTGTTGTTTCCTGTCATTGCGGTGGGACCCTTCACCAAGTGGGGGGTGTATTATGTGACGTGCTATCCAGTTTCTGGTGGGGGGAACAAATACATCATTGTCACTGTAGACTACTTCACAAAGTGGGCAGAGGAAATTACTACCTTCAAAGCAAACGGTGAAACAACAACTTACTTTGTGTTTAACCAAATCATTACTTGTTTAGATATACCAAAGGATATTTTCACCGGCCATGGCAGTCACTTTCAGAATAGCATGATGACCGAGCTGACTACTATGCTAGGGTTTAAGCAAGATCACTCATCTTCCTTCTACCTGCAAGCGAATGGACAAGTAGAGGTAGTTAACAAAACCTTGAAAACCATTCTAAAACGTACCATTAACGCAACCCGGTCAAATTGGCACATCATCCTATATCCTGCACTTTGGGCATATCAAACTAATGTCAAGACTGCTACTGGATTTTCAAATTTCCATCTCGTTCACGGGGTAGAAGTAGTCATGGCAGTTGAATGTAAGATTCCATCTCTTAAGATAGTTATTCATGTACTTCCTGACATTACAGAACTAGAAGAACGTCTGTTTTACTTATAAAATCTGGATAAACGACGTAGAGATGCGTTGACAGCAAACAAGGTTCACAAGAATAGGGTAAAGAAGCAATATGACAAAGCAGTTAAGCCAAGGTTTTTTTTCTGAAGGGGAACTTTTTTTGCTCTGGGATCAAGACAAAGAACCCTTGGGAGCAGGAAAATTCAAATCTATGTGGTTAGGTCCCTATGTCGTGTCAAAGGTTTTGAAAAATGGAGCATACAAATTGACTGATTATGATGGAAATAAGTTTCTTGAGCCTAGAAATGGGATCTACCTGAAGAAGTACTACGCTTAGGCATGGTGCTTGTTCTTGTATTTTTATTGTATGTATTTTTATGTACAATAGTTATCTAGTTAGTGTTTCTTATACAGTATGTTGGTTGTTACAGATGTCAGCTGAGTGGTTCGTAGGTTTTACAGATGGTGCTAGCTTCCATACTTGTAACCTAGCTTCAGCCACATGGTTTATCTATTCACCCTCAGGACAACTAGTTGCCTCTGGTGGCGCTTGCTTAGGTCCCGCTACTAATAATGTGGCTGAATACATGGTAGTTATTGAGTTGTTATGGGGTGCTATCATACATTGCATTACCCATCTAGAAGTCAGACTTGACTCTCAACTTGTGGTTTTCCAACTCAATGGAGATTATCAGGTGTGAAACCCTAGTTTGCTACATCATTTTTTCCGTGTAAGATTACTTGAAAGAAAATTTGAGTATATTACATTTAATCACATTTCAAGGAATGAAAATACAATTACTGATTCTTATGTGAACTACATATCAGACTCACACTTAAGACACAATTTTTAAAATAAATATAACAGATACAACTGAAACACATGTAAATAACCAGAAAAACGTATATTTATATATATGTAAAAATGTAAAAATATGTCCATAGATATATCGAGTTTTTGATCTGTATATCCTGTCATAACTGTATAAATATACAAAAAATAGGATCGTAATCCATATGTATTCATATATATCTAAGCTTGCTCCTCAGCCTCCTTAGCTACGACTACCTCTTCAACCTCCTTGTAATTAATAACGTCCCTAGCAACCCTTCTAAAAAGGCGTATCCAGGTCATCGGAGTCCCTACTACAAACTCACGCATAATAACTGCGATCCGCTCTATCCAGATGGTAGGGATCCCTTGGGTTTTCTTGGCCAGCTTCCCCTCAAGAACTCGTAATATGTTATGGTCCTCACCCTTTGTGGGTTGCACAAATGTCCTAGGGTTCGCATCGAGGCATACAGGTCCAACATCTGCATTTAAAAAACAAGATCAAAACTCTTATACATGTGCATATACATAACTTTATGATTAAAATTCATAAAAAAAATCAAATAACATAAAAAGATAAAAATACCTATCTCTCCCCATGCATCCCCCGGCGGGAGGACAAGGTCATTATCTCCTTAGAAGTACAATCTCGTGTATGGAAATTATTCAAGAGCTGATACTTGCCTTTCCCACCACAGATAGAAATCATCATCATAAACACTTTGGAATGAACCTCCGCCACCTCGGCGGAGAAACACGTATCCCCATCTAGTGAGTCTAGGCTGGCATGGGGAGGGTGGTAGTAGTGCTAATGAAAAGCTAATAGCAGGAACCCTCTCAAAGAATAACACCATCAAAATTCTTGCATAGCTGAATGTCTTTGTGCATCCTCTTTTGCAGTTAGAGAGTTGTTTTCTCATGATCGAGATCATACCCGAGCACCAGTCAAACACTATACCTTGCATGCATTCCATTGCAATCCGCATCTAAGTCTGAGTGGCCAAGTGCAGTGAAGAAGAAATGGAAATCCTTACCACCGTGTTTACTATCACTTGCAATGGAAAGCTACTTATGTGAGCAATTGGGACACATGTCCCTTTCTTCTGTGTACCTAGTGGGTAGTAAGTATCAATGTAGTCTTGAACACTCATAGGGTCACCACCCCTATTAGTACCCTCAATGTTCACGAGCATGCCTCTGCTGGAAAGCCCTGTAATGAAGTAAATTTCCTCTACTATAATCTCCAATATCTCTCCTTGTAGATCAAAGAGACCAAGGTCATGGTCCCAGTAATTGATAAGATTCTCTAGTAAACAAACATTGGCCCTCATGTCGGAGGTGCAATATAATTTCAACAAGCCACATTATTGCAAAGCTTGCAAAGTCGGGGCATCCTACATTGCCTCTCAATCCATATCCTCATGCTCTATTTCCCTCCTCTCTAAAACCATTTTGTACCTCCCTGATGACCATTTTCAACCATTAGAACCCATCAGTGTATTTTGATTTTGGCCATCATTAGAGGAAATTTCAACTCAAAATGGGCCTTTCAACTCTAATTCAAATTCCATGTCATCATGTGTTAGCTAATGAAATTTCTTTAAATTTGAAATACCATATAGGTCTTAAACACTTTTTTAATATAAATTTGTGGATAGGTATCATAAAAAAAACTACTTTTTTGTTTGTATTTTTGACATATCTCTCCGTGTTTTTACTCAAATTTCTATCGGGAGAGCTCATTGGATGCGGAATTAAATTCCACATCCAACGAGTATCCACTTGGCATACTTTTAACAGACCCCACTACCCCAAAAGCAATAAATACCTGAAAAAAATGTGATGATGATGTCAGCATCATATTTTTTCAGGTATTTTTTTGTTTT
Source organism: Pseudotsuga menziesii (assembly GCA_001517045.1). Taxonomy (NCBI): domain Eukaryota; kingdom Viridiplantae; phylum Streptophyta; class Pinopsida; order Pinales; family Pinaceae; genus Pseudotsuga; species Pseudotsuga menziesii. The sequence continues at coordinate 216,219 of LPNX010091276.1, forward strand.
TGGGGTAGCAAGGTCTGTCAAAAGTATACTAAGTGGGTACTCCTTGGATGTAGAATTTAATTCCGCATCCAATGAGCCCTCCTGATAGAAATTTGAGTAAAAACACAGGGAGATATGTCGAAAATATAAATAAAAAAGTAGTTTTTTTTTCTTCCTCCAAAATTAATAAATATTATTTTATTATTTTAACTATTATTTTATTAATTATTTTTAAGATGCCCATTTTGAGTTGAAATTTCCTCTAATGTTTGCAACTTTTTATAAGTCGCATAGCATACGCGACTGTGCTTTCAGCACAGCGTGGGTCATTCGCGGGTTTCATTACAACAACTCGTGTATAAAACATGTGTACGTGTCTGCTATAACAACATACTGATGTATGCTGTGTAACATGTTTAGGGCTTGCACAAAATCAAAAAAATTTACACAAATATTAAAAATAGAGTGGATAGAAAGAAGGAGAAGGGAGAGATGACCAACTTGCAACTTGCGGAGTTCAATTCGGTCCAGCGGTTTGTCCTCGGTGATCAACTGAAGTCAGAGGTAAAAACTTGTTAAGTATAGTAATTTTCCAAATGGTATGTCTATATTTTTTTGAACTATTTATAGAAAAAAATTCAAAATTTTGACCCATTTCCTATAGTTTAAAATCAATTTTTAGTGAATGGACTAATACCATGGATTTTTGCTAACAGCAGTAAGTTCGAAATCACTAAAAAGTTGTTTTCCATCACATATAGGGTAGGATTTGGCCATTATTGCTAACATTGCATCTATAACTTATCATTCATTAAACCCTAGGATCAATTTTTCATTCATGGACTATGGTGTCAAACCATTTTGACCTCGTATACATCATTTTTCCTTCGTGGATAGCGCCTCCTTCTCATGGGTACCCTAGTTTATAACACTTTATCATCTTTTGGTACCCATGCCTTAGTTGTGCTAGGTTTGTGGGAGCCTTCTTAGTTGTTTTTCATGACAAGATGAGCCTCATTTTACATCTTTTTATGAGTTATCCTTGTTATAAGGCTCCCCGTACTTATGGAGTTTTATTTAGGCCCTAACATGACTCCTCAAAATAGACTAGACTATCGAGTAAAATTGTTTTTTCAGACTCGTTAATAATAAGCGAATGGGCATCCACATTGGTGGTAGTTTATTTCTTTTCCGGACCATGTGGAATATTTACGAAAAAGGAGCACTCTCTTTTCTTCAGAATTGAGAAGAGTATCTTCAGGCATAGGTTTATTACTTTTCCGAACCTAAGGGAATAAACTTACGGACAAGGAACACCCGGTATGAGCTTAGTTTTCTCTTTTTCGTGCTCTAGACCCAAACATGAAAAATATTCCAAGTGTACTTTATTTTTTTGTCATGCTCGCAAAACCTAAAGAACAAAGCATCGAGTTTATTGTTGTAATCCCCATTTCTCATAATCAAATGGATATTTCTGAGTGATCTTGCCTTCCTTCACACTTGCTAAACTCAGGCTATCTGTCGCTTCTTAAGGTGTGTTAGTTTGGTATTAGTTTACCCCTTTTTCGGACCTTGCTAACTAAGTATGAAAAATGTATACCTTAGTCCTTCGGGAGCTAAGAGAGTTCTTCTATGGATTGTTTTATATTTTTCCGGCCTCAGGAGACTAAATTGTACAGAAAAGCACCCCCCCTAGAGTCATCTTTGGAGTTTTTAGACTCTCAAAATATGAAAAAACCAATGAGCATGTACTATTTTGGGCTCGTAAAATCCATGAATCGAGAACATTATCAAGGATTATTCTCTTCCCTCTTCAAGCTTGTAAAAAATGAAGAGAGACTCGAGTTAACTTTCCTGGAATCGTTAAAATTTAACATGAAAGATAATGAAGAATTACTCTCTTTGGGTTATAAACAGTGGTAGCATGTCATCCTTGAACAAATCACTCTCTGAACATTCCAATACTCATGTTTTAGTTTACAATTTTAGCTCAACTATTACTTCGAGTTTTTTTTTACTCCTCCACTTTTCCTTTATACATGGGGAATCTTATAATGTCTCCTACATGACAGATAAGTCTAGTTGTCCTATCTGCAAGTCAAAAGCTGCCTTGGGTCATCTCTGTGTCGTGCTCATTGTTCAAGGATCGGTACCTTCATTTGATTTTTATCCTGATTCCCATCATTATCGTCTCTGAGAATTACTTGTGTTTACCTTGCCATATCTAGTTTCCTAGTCATGCTTTTGATCTATTGAAGGATTCATTGCCTTCCTCCTCACATCATTGTTTCTCATCAGCATATCCTGAAGACGAAGTCCCAGAGTTTTGACGATGGTACCTTAGGATTCACTACCATTATTGGTGAAATCCTTTGCTTCAGTTGTCAGCATCACTCATTTAATGACATCCCACTGAGTTCCTTCCATGTTCTACTTCAGCAAATCTATTCACATGGTAGGGATTGTACTGGTTCCTTTGGATTTGGATGAAGACCTTAGGTTCACCTCTATAACCTAAGTTGCGCAATATTGTGTTATGTTCAACTACACTGCTTCCAGATTTTGAAGACTCATCATTGTATATTGTGGCTTTGATCCACCTTTGTAATATATGTGGTCTTGTTACCCATATCATATGATGTAATAAAACATTGTAAAGGAGCTAGTGTTCCGATTTATTGAACATGGCATCCTTAGATATGATTTTGTATATGACTTTGATATGTATTTGTTTCAGGTATCTACTTGCTAGCTTGTTAACTGAGTTCTCCAATATTAAAATATTGTAATGTATTTTGGTCATCATTTCCATCTGACCTCACACATTAGGGAATATATGATATCATGTAAAATGGCACTTCTCCGTCCCAGTACTAACACCCAATGTGTCAGCACACAAAAGGATAAAATGGATTGAAGTAGCCAAAAACTATAGATGGGAATGACCTTTGACACATCATTCCCTTGCCAACTGAACCTATTTTTTGCATGGCCATTAAGGAAAATGTGCGACTATTATCATAGCAACCTGCGTATCATATGCGAGTATGTACATTGCAACTCATGTATATATAATTAGGGCTTGCACCCACGGGTTTCTTTTAAAAAATCCATGTATCATACGTGACCTGCCAGTATTAATAGTCGCATATGTCTTAATCCAAATTTAAAAAATATAAACATGATTAGTTGAGGACAGTTGGGCCCTTAATCATAACTATCCCAATTTCCTCAACCATCTCAACCTTCGTAACCTCTCTCTTTCGTCATGTATAAATAGAGGGTAGGGGTTGAGGCTAATCAATCATGAACTATAGAGAAAAGTTATGCTGGTGGTTTTCCTTTAGATATCTTGGAGCAGTAGAACTCATTGTCCTTGGTTAGCAGAGGAGCACTTGTCTTAGATGTTGGGATGTAATCTCACCTCACTTGTTTATCAATAAAGAGAGTCCTTATTCCAATATTGTGTCTTTGCACTCTTATATATTGTGATTTCTGAATTATCTTATTGTTTCGTTATAAGTATATTATTTCATTAATTATTCATATAATATATAAGATATTGCAGGAAAGATCTTGCTCTTTGCAGGTGATTGGAGATACCATGTAAGTTGTGGAAGCAATTTGAAGAGAAGAAGAAAAGCTAGGATTGACTGTCATAAATAAGGTATTCCCAGTTTCTTCCTATTTCTATTTCAAATTCTTAAATGGCTATTTGTCTGCAACTTAATTTAGTAAGTTGGTAACCCTAGAGAACCTAGGTTATAAGGGTGTGTTTTCCTGAACAAAAAATATCCGAGGGAATCACATGTGAACTTATCCATCCAAACTAAATGATTGTGTCTAGAGGAATATTCCTCTTTGGAAGGATAATAATATGCTCAACTAAATCAGAAATATAGACAGTTGTTGGATGAAAATTGAACCCACGTAGAGCAACTAAAATCAACTGATAAGAGAGAAAAATTGCTTGAGAATTTGAACCATTTGAGGAACACCCAAGAAACTAATATATTGCAGACTTGAACAAAAAACCATGTGAGGTAATATCAGCTCCAAGCGTTAGGAGCAAGTGTCCAGGCGGATGCATAATGTCTCCCTCCTTACTATTTATGTGAGGAGATGAGCAAGTGATCAAAGGTAGACAATCCCTAGTACTGTGGAGAGTGAATGCTTGATCTCCATAATCTAATATAGCTTCAGAAATAACCAATGATTCACAAGATACAATATCAGCAACCTCATAAGAGGAAACTAACATCAAATCCCCAGCAACATGTTTGAAGAAGACTTGCGGTATTTGATTTGTCACACCAAAATTGATGAGACCAGTTATAAGCATGACTGAAGGCTCTTGGAACTTAAAATTAGAACCAAATAATATCATATAAGATCCAAATAATGTAATATCAGATCCAAATAGGATCATATCATATCCAAAAATGTGGTCCGCTAAGATGGTAGATGCATAGTTTTTCCTTCTTCAAAATTCCGAATATTGGTGCATGCAACTCTTTAGGAACTTGGTGGAATATCTAGATCAAGGAGAGTGAATGGATCACTCCTACAATATGATATTATTTCCAAAATATCCAAGGTATTACTTATCTACACAGCAGCAACAACATTAGAGGGAGATATTCAAATTCCTCTTCACTTTCTGAAGTAACCACTGGAAAATTTTGCACAAAATTTAAATGAGAATCAATGGTGAATGATAGCATAGAAGTGCAGCAGAGTTTTTCTTCAATATCAGAGATTTGAATGTCTTCTTTTGGATCATCCATATGAGAAGATGAGATCTCATAGATCTCATAAACTTTCAGAGCAGCAGGAGAAGGAGTCACCGCAAAGAGACTTTCTACAATTCGAACTGACTATGTAGAAGATTCCTCTTCTTCTTCATCTTGAACAACTTCATTAGAGAGAGTAGAGGTAGATAATTTTGAATAAAGAACTCTTTTGGTGCCGGTTTTTATCTCCAAATTTCTATTATGATCCTCATTGTTCTTGCCAAAGGTTCTATCCAATTTTGTCCAAAGATCCTTTGGGTATCCAACAAAAGCAATAAGGTATCACAAGCTTCGAGAAAGGGCCAGACATATTGTTCCAAAAGCTCTATCACCGTCATTTAACTAGTCATTCTCATATTCATAAGACTCTTTACCAAGTCCAATAGATACCTCATAGAGACCTTGTCTCTTTAGATATGCAATCATCTTCAGCTTCCATTCTGAATATCTTGTGGATGGAGTAAGAAGAGGAACTGATAATTTCAAATCCATATGAAGTTGTACCTATAATTACACAAAAAAAACACAATAAGTTCGAACAACATGCACTTTTAGAGTTTGCATCACACCCGACTTAGTCAATCAAGCAAGTTTGATCAACAAGGTTGGGCTTCCAGGAATTATGTGGTAAACTCTCCACTTCTGGTGCAGAGCTGGAATGTTTTGAGTTTTTTTGCTCAAATTGCTTCATAGATCCAACATGAAATATGTAGAAGAAGAATTTCCTTGTCCCTCCAAGGGTCTAATACCATATTAAAATTGAGCCCACAGGAACATATGGACCAAGACAAAACTTACAGAAGATTCCACAAATAATTTACTCAAAAAATGATATGAAACAGTGCAATAAGGAGTTGCAGTTGTATATTGCTTTCATTAATAAAAAAGTAAATGGATAAATGTTACAATGCAATACACTAACATTAATATCCAGACAATTTGAATCCATGAGAGGAAATTCAAATTGATTAACTCAATCGGACTGCATGGCTAACTAGACATGTCTAAATCACTATCGGATCCTAACTAGCTATCTCCATTTGTCTAATCCAGTCTCTCAAACAGTTATAATCAGTTAAACTAGTCTAACTGATGTGGTAGGCGAGAAAAGGAGCCTTCCCACATGCATCCATGCAAAGACTGGAACTAACTGAACTGGAAGACATCTAACTGAATGTAACTGACTCATAACTAGCATTGACTAGTCACCAACTTCCAACAACTGAAGGAGGTTGGTGCCATCACTCCCAGTGGCTCCTAAATTGTAGGGATTGGTCTAGGAGGTGCCTAAACTAATGCATGCAAGTGAAGTCTATGGAAGTTCAACTTAGCTTCAATATGTGTTCCCCACACTCTAGTGACTAGCACATGTGGCCCCATTAGGCCAAGTAGACCCAATGGTACTAGTGGACCACATAATGACTAAATAACTCCTAAGTTAGGAAAAAATGACTAGTTTGAACAAGGGAGGATTATAATCCTAATAGTCCCTCGATAATTTTCTTTGATGATGAAACACTTAGACTCCTCTCCCTGAACATCGAAAGGAGTCTATTTTAACTCACGAAGTCCTCTATTGGAAGCTCAAAAGAAGAATAAACTGGATTGGACATGGAGATGCAAACACCAAGTTTTTTTCACAACTTTGCTTCGGAAAGGAAAAATTTCATTTCTATTTGGTCTTACAAGAATGAGGCAGGTTCTTTGATCTCAGACAACTCTCAACTCCACTCACTGGAAAAAAGTTATTTTTTCCTCTATTTTCTTGGAAGAAGGTAGATCTCCCATTACTGATCAACTAGAGGTTATTAGACTTTTCCCCTCCTTTATTTCGAAAGAATATTCTTCAAACCTTTGCTCAGAGGTCACCCAGAAGGAATTGGAAGTGGCTTTGAACAATTTTAAAAATTACAAAATCCCTATCTTGGATGACTGGCCTGTCGAATTCTATCTTTTTTTCCTGGATCTCGTCAGGGAGGATCTCCTCAAAGATGTGGAATAATATAGAATCGAAGGAAGAATCATTTGTGCCTTGAAATCTATCTACTTGTCTCTTATTCCTAAGCCAGAAAATCCATGAACCTTTGTGGATTACAGACCCATATCTCTCTGCAATTTCCTATAAGTTGATTTCCAAATTCATCTCTAATAGGCTCAAACCTATTTTGGACAAATCCATTTCCCCACAATAGTTCGGGTTTTTGAAAGGTCGTCATATACTGGAACCTGTGGGAATTACACAAGAAATATTACACTCAATCAAGATCAAAGGACTAGAAGCTCTAGTTTTAAAGTTAGACTTGGTCAAGGCCTTTGATCATGTCAACTAGACGTTCCTACGACTTTTTCTTCTTCAGGTGGGCCTGCCTTTAGACTCGGTAAATTGGATTATGGGTTGTGTATCATCTATCAACTATGATGTTATTGTCATTGGTTCACCCCCGAGTTTATTTCATGCTTCTAGGGGTATCATGAAGGGCTTCCCGCTCTCACCCCTTCTCTTTCTCCTGGTTATCGAAGGCCTCAGTCTTCCTGTTCAAAACTCTAAGCATCAGGGACTTATTCAGGGTATTTCTTTCTCTCCCACTCTGGCTTTAACTAACCTCCACTTTGCCAATGACACGATTCATTTTGTCAAAGCCACTCTGGAGGAATGCAAATATTTCAAGTACAACCTTGATATTTTTTCATATGCTACGGGTATGACCATCAATGAAGAAAATTCAGCTTTCCTCACTTATAACATTGATGACGCGACCATAAGAACTATCAAGGATATCTTACCTTTCAACATGTCACCCATTGAAAACAATTTCAGATATCTAAGGCTATACCCTAAAATTGTCAAGATATGGGATAGAGGACAGGAGATGGATCATCAAATATTTTGAAAAAAAGATTAGAAATTGGGCTTATCGTTTCCTGGCACTTGGTGGCAGACTTATTCTCATCAGATTGGTGTTGATGGGTATCCTTGTTTATTGGTTGGCTCTGGAAAGAATACCAAAATCCATACTTAATAGTCTCAGACGTTGCATTTTCTCCTTTCTCTAGGGAATCAATAACACAAAGCAATGTATTCATCTGGTGGACTGGCGCACCATATCGAGACCCTACGAGTTTGGGGGTTGGAATATCAAAAACCTAGAGTGGTTTAGTATATATCTCGGTCTCAAAAGCATGTGGAATGTGCTCAACAGTAAAGGATTATGGAACATGATCATCCGTGTCAAATATCTTAAAGGTATTTCCCTAGACTATCAGTTGCGTGGTCACATTTTCTATGTGCAACGTACTTCCCACATATGGAATGGCTTCATCCGTATAATTTTTTGGATCAGTTGCAGACTCGGATGGAGGGTGGTTAATGGAAACAATATTAAATTGGGGATCAATCCCATAGTGGGCCTAAATTCACCTTTTATATTATAATAAGATATGAGGGATTTACTTAAAGGATTATGGTATTATTTTTCTCAGTCATGCCCGTAATCTGGGTGGTGGTTCTATTACAAATTCTTATTGGCTCTCTACGGAGGACTTGAAGTTGACTGGCAGGTGAAAGTTGGAATGGAATCTTTATACTGTTGGGCTTTGTCATGGAGGTATTAGAATTTCGGATGATCATGACAAGATGTTGTGGATGCATAACTCATAAAACTATGAGGTCTCTGCTAAGCTGGCCTATGAACTTATCATTACTACTTAATTAGAGAAATCTCAGGGTTGCAAAATAAGAAGCTTTGGTATATGAATCTTCCGACCAAGATCAAATGCTTTATCTGGCTTAGTATTTAAGGCTGCATTAGCACCTGGGATAACCTACTTAAAAAAGGATGGTCAGGACCTGATAGGTGTGGTTTATGTAAACGTGGACCTGAATCTATTGATCATTTATTTGTTTCATGTATCTACACTACAAGAGTAAGGGATCATCTTAATTTTGGGACAGGTGTTACATTTCATTGAGAAACTCAGTCTTTTGTTAAACATTTGAACAGTTTTCTTTCAAAAGGCCTCCACTTGCCTATATTTTTCACTTGGAACATATGGCTGGCCCGAAATTGCAGCAATTTTTAGGACTTTATTTCGGGTTATGACTCCGTCTATCATGGAATATTGGGGCAACTAAAAAATTACCCTATGCCGGATTGTTTTCAGCCCCGAAGGAGCATTGGTCGAGTACCCTCTGTTGTTTATCCTATAGGTTTTTTTGACAATGCAATGAATGAACTATTGAGTGGAGCAGGGGTTGTACTCACAATCAATAGATCCCACTTTTTTCAGTTCAAATCGGGATGTGGGGAAAGAACGAACACAAGAGCAGAACTACTCGCACTTTGGGTTCTTTTGACACTAGCAGAAACCTTGAGTCTTCCATCTCTCCATACCTACAATGACTCCCAGGTGGTCATCAACTGGGCAAACTCCAAAGCTAGACAATCAAATCTCAATCTAGAGCATCGGTGTACATGTATTGCTAGCATTAAAAAATCCTTCCTCTCTTTATCATTTCAACATGTCTATCGTGAGCACAATAAGAGTGCTGACATATTATCGAAGGAGGCTCTTGTGTTAAAGGATAGATGCCTATCCTTCAAGGAATATTTTGAAGGATCTTTGATTGGGGAAGGAATCACTCATCGCTTTTCAATATTAGTATTTTGTTGGATTACTTTATGTAGCCCTTAAGAGATGTCTTTCTGATTATACAATTTCACGGCATAGTTCCCATAGGGCGTTTATGAATTTTCAACGCCCTGAGCCTTCCTCCGATACTCACTCAGCCAGGGATCTTTATGTGCTCACATGGAATTTGTTGTCGATATCTGAGAGGAGAGTTAGATGCTTTAGCTTCTTTTTTTGTCAATTGTTTGGAGAGTCTGATGTTTTTTTTCTCATGTTTGGAGAGTCTTTGGAGTCTTGCCAGCATCTTTATTAGTCTTCTATAATCTCACTTTTTGAGGGTGATTACTAATTATGTTTTCAAGTTTTCAACCTAGTTCTGAGAAAACATTGTATTTGGAACCTCTCTGGTTACCTTTGATTCAAATTGAATACCAAGGAACTACGATTTTTCTTCTTGAAATGATCTCTAAGGTAAAGTTCACTAAAATTTAATGTTTGACCAAATCCTCTACATCACCTTGAAACTTTTAAAAGCATCGCGACAAGTGTTATGCCATGACATGAGACGTATATGAAATTTGATTGGAATCAACGCTTTTTGTTCAACCACGTCTAAATCAAGATCTCTAAGGTAAAGTTCACTAAAATTTAATGTTTGACTAAATTCTCTAAATCACCTTGATACTTTTAAAAGCATCGCAACAAGTGTTATGTCATGACATGAGACGTATATGAAATTTTATTGGAATCAACGCTTTTCGTTCAAGTGCGTCTAAATACAAGGCGTTCGCTGTGGTGCTGTATTATTGATATTAGACTCTTCTATTTATTTTTGGTAAAGTTATAATTCCTTTCCAAATTCTTGGCCTCTTCTCTTTCCTTTTGGGAAAGGTATAAACCCTTTCCAAATTGTTATCATCCTTTCCTCATAATTACAATGATTGTTTCAGCGTTATGCAAGAAGACGTTAATGGAAGGGGAAGATTCATGCAACTACAAAAAGCACTTCAATCCTCGTGTCTAATATAGAATGGAATCGTTGAGCAGATGAGACTATCGAATTTTGTATGAGGAAAACGTTGATATTTGTTTTTGTTTAAAGTCATTGTAATCACTGATGTTGATGATTTATTAACCAACATAGATTCATCTATTATTTTATTTTTTAGCTCAAGTATTATTTTGGACACATGGTTGTAAATGCAACTAATTATTATATCTTTACTTGTATAACAATAAAAATATCATTTAATTATTATTATTATTATTATTATATTAGTTTTATAAATAGTCCATTCCACCAATATATATGGGAACATATGTCACACTCTTTTTAATATATATCTCAATTTAATGTTTTTCTAAATTTTAATTGTGAATCTACATTATATATTTGATTAAAGGAAAACCAAATGCCCATATGTTAAGGTTATATAGTTGTTGTGCAAATATAACAATAAAGTTTATATAGTTGTTGTCTGAATATAATATAAAGGATGTAATTTTAGTAAGAATTGGATTTTGAAATATCAACATGTTGTATGTGATTGTGTTGTAACATCCCTATCATCTAATCCAACCAACAGTAGGGGACATTAACTAGATTCGGGCTTCCAAATTTCACCGGATAGCCAATTAAGATTTCACAGAGTTTAAAGGAAGTGACATGTGAAGAAGCATAAATAAATATACACAAGGAAATAAACCATGTCCACACACATCTAGCATGCAATTACTAACATTATCATTATATGAATCAATTAAAAATATTGGACATTGAAACAGAAATGATTACTTATATTTATCCAATGCATATCCAAACAACTAGCTATGGAAGAGCAATTTTGCACCCAATCATAGGCACTCTGTCCATCATATACTCTTTTTGCTGAGAGGTCATCCCCAAGCTAGGCTATGAGGCCACTAAGAAAAAGGAAACACCTACAGGCTTCACTCTCTCAGTCAAAAACTAATTCTGCACTCTATGCTCATACAAATATCTACAAGGATTTCACTTAGCCACCAAATCCTTGGATCCCACAATAGTTTCCCCACGCAACACCCTTCAATGCTTAGGCATCCCCTTCATCGATCCACAATTCTCTTGGGCTATCCATCTTGTCAGGTGCTTCCAATGTGTGCATAGAAAGAGGCCTATCTTATGTATGTTGTTGGAAAACCACATGTAGCCTCAATTCATTGCTTCTCAAGCATATATTAGTAGCAAAAATTAATAGTAAAGGTTTCCTAGATTTCCCAACCTCTTTGCTCACCTACATCCATCAATTTCCCCTTCCAAATTTGTATCTCTTTGCTTAAATTCGAATATCTAGGTTGATACATTCTTATAGTGGTATGGAACAACAATGGAGAGCTCTTCTTAGTGTAGATCCACATGCAAGAATAAAAGAATGAGGGTTGACTCCAAGGGATATGAGATAATGGTGACAAGACAACTGACATAGATTCTGATAATAGAAGAAAGGAGTCCTAACATCTACATACTAACTCCTAGCAGCTGGCATATCTATCACAAAAGTGCAATCAATCCCATGCTTTAATAATTGCATGATGTGATTGTTCCCACCAACCTCACACATGCATTCAATGATTGAAAAATAGTAAAAAACGAGATAATTGGCTTATTCAAGCCTCACATGCCATATTTTGGATGAGTTCTAAGGTTGACACTTGAAAACAAAATATTTACTCTCTTAGACCCACCTTTCCTCTTCCCCTCAAGTGGAATCATATCCCCTCTAGTGCTCTTTTACATAGCGATTCTTTGACCATTTTATATTTATGCACATAATATTTACATATATTTCAAGTTAGCATGACAAGCCAACCATATGATCCAAATAACAATATTTACATCATACATACCTAGCCATTCACTAGTCGAGCCTTGGACTTGAGCTTCGTACTAGAAATCCATACTAACAGATTTGCATCATTTGCATAATTTGATTAAATACATTCCAAGTAAAAAATGGGGATATTACAATTCCCTCCCCCTTGGAATAACATCGTCTGCGGTGTTTGCTTGAAATCATAACAAAAATGGGTACAACTCTCTCATGGAATCCTCCAACTCCCATGTAGCCTCATCGGGACCAAAGTGCTTCCATTGCACCTTTACCTATTTGATGGTTCGGTTTTAGAGCAATGTCACATTCCCATCTAGGATGCATAGCTGCTCGGTTTGGAACTCTCCCTCAGGTTCCATCCGGATCACAATCAATCATGTGATTAGGATCATGTACATATTTCTTAAGCAAAGAAACATGAAGAACATTAAGAGCTTTAGTGTTAGTAGGATTTAAAATTCTATATGCAATTAGCCCTATCCTCTAAAGCACCTCAAATGGCCCACAATATCTTAGTGATAGCTTGGCACAAATTTCAAGCTTCAAGGAACTCTTCATTGGCCTCACTCGAAAGTAAAAATGACCCCCAATATGAAACTCTCTATGCATACTATTCTTATCTGCAGAGAATTTCTTTCTATCATGGGATACCTTTAAATTCTATCTAATATTTGCAATCTCTTGTTCAATTTCCTTAAGTAGTTCTATCCCAAGTACAATTCAGTTTGTGGGATTATCCCAAGGTATAATTGGTGTTTTTCACTTTCTTCCATGCAATGATGCTTACTTCCCATTGTTATATGCAAAATCTAGCAAGTTTAGAAAATCTTCCCGCACTTTGATGGTTTGTCCATCACATACATGTGAAGCATGTATTCAAGCACCTAGTTTACTCGTTATATTTGTCCATCTATTTGTGGATGGTAGGAAGTGCTAAAGTTCAACTATGTACCCAAATATGCAAAAAGACTTTTTTCAAAAATTTGAGGTTAACTTGGTATCCCTGTCTGAAATGATTGCCTTAAGCAATCCATGCAATCTGAAAATTTCTTTCATGAAAATATTTGCAATGACATCATTTTTATACATGGATTTATGTGGTATAAAATGTGTTTCCTTTGATAACTTATCCACCACAACCATTATGGAATCATGTTGCATAATTTTCATTGGCATTACATGAAGTTGGGTAATACTTTTCCTTGTTTTTTGACAAAAAAATTGTAAAATTTTATGTTTTTCAACTTCGACCCCTTTAAACCCATATCTCCCTTAGGAATTTCACCTTGAAGTAAAAATAAATGTTTTAGAGAATTGAATTAGCTTTGTACTTGTATTTTTTTTTAAAAAATTTATGGACATATCGTGGGACAAATTTGGTGGCCACAACGACATATACTTGAAAATTTTAGGTATGGATAATGAGTGAGGGAAAACAATGCATGCCCATAATATATACACATTGCACTTGTGCCTGGTCTATAGTCTGATGTTTTTTAGACTTGAAAACAATTTTTTATTATTTATCGAAATAGCTTATGTTCAGAAAATGATGCCTTATCAATACATGTTGGTGACCTTCAATTTTCTTTTAAATGTGACTCTTATTGAAAAAACTAAAAGTGCCCTTTTGAAAATGACAACGAAAGGAATATCTCTATGAAGATTTCAATTTTTTTGTTTTTCTCTTTGTTATGATATTGAATTTTCATTTGAGGTTATTTTCATAACGATAAAATTCTTAAGGGATAAGGTTTAAATATTTTGTTTTAATAAATAGAAATTTAAAATGAATTAAAACAATTATTATATCTTTGGAAACTAGATTAAGAGATGAATCCACTGGTACCAAGTCTGAAAAATAACTTTAAAATTTATAGAGGTTTGTCCTTGCCGAAGTTGCAGGTTCTGAAAAGGTGTAGGAGAGTTTTGTAGTTTTTTTAATCACAGACTCTAAAATCTAGGATGAGAGTTTAGTTCAAAATCTTGGTCAAAGTTTTTTCTTAAATACGGCATTGTGATTGGTTCAAACTCTCGGCTGGGAGTTTTATTAAACTCTTGGATGAGAGTTTGAACTATCACAAACTCTCGACCTAGAGTTTTTAAAACTCTTGCCTTAGAGTTTAAAGTTGACTTTTTTCATGTGTTCATTTATGTGCACTATATTTCTTTTCCTCTCCATTCTGCAAAAAGTGTTACTCAACTTCACGTTTCCTTCTTGGAATTGGAAAAAGATGCAACAAACCTTTTGGGTGTTGATGCTCAACGTTCACTTTCTGACTTTTCATACACTTAGAAATATACTCAACAATGTCCTTTATTATTCCCGAACAAGAATATTGCTTCCTTGTTGTAGCAACTATTTTTTGGTATCTTGGGTGACTAGAATATGACATTTTATGGATTTCATTTATAACAATTATTCTCAAGTATGCCACATTGAGAATATAAATTATGTTTTTATAAACAAGAAGTTTGTCATCTTCCAAATGATAACCTTTGTACCTCTTTTCTAAATTTTGTTTTTGTAATTTGTCTTTTATTTAGTCATACATGTAATCTTTAGCAATATAGTTAACAATCAACTATCAAAATCAAATTCACACAAAAACTCCAACTATCTTGATATCGTCATGCATCATCATCATAGTTATGCATCATCGTCATAGGGCATGCATCATCATCATCCCATTTTGCACCGTGTATGCATCAGCAACATCAATCATACATCCTAATGCATAGGAGAGCATTATCACACTATTGTATGCATGTACATCATATTGTATAGGAGTGCATCAACTTCATAGAGTGTACATCATTATCACATGCATTATCATCATAAAGTGTATCATATCATAACATAAAGGTACACAACATCATCATCATATCCTCCATAATAACTTCAAATATATATACTAATATAGAGGCTCATATACTAGATCAAATATGAACTCTATCCATGAGAGACATGTGCCATCACAAGAGAAACCCAAAAGCATGAGTCATACCCTTTTGAAGATTATAAGATCAAGAAATAATAGACAAAGCAAAATAAACACTAGATTATGTCATCACATATCCCTCGTAACAAGATTTCCAACAAGACAAAAATTTTGTAATTTCGATTCCGTATGAGAAAGTTATGTCAATTTTAGTGAAAATGCCCAAAAATTTATCTGTCACAAACTTTCGCATTTTTCTCCAACAGTTGCGAAAATCCTAAGAGAATTGATGATGAACAAATCAAATGTTTGATATTCTATTTATATAGTTTGTGGATAAAATTTATTACCTTGATCCAACATACAATTCAAAATTACAAATAATTAAATTCTCTTTTGTTTGGTCGGCTCACCCAAAAAGGTGGGGCACACCAACTTCAAAAATTCATATCTCTTCATTCGTAAGGAGTTAGAAGATACTCCACATATCAATAGAAATGGATTGATGAGGAATATCTCCCTATGATGGGTTTATTTGAAAATTCTTTGTCTAATACTCTTAAATTCTTCAATTTGTACAGGACATCAAGACTCCACACATAAAGGTGTCAAAGACCATGTTACCTTATGCATATGTTCCAAGGTCAAAGGCTTCAATAGACATCATCAAGAGCATGAGGGATTATATGGTATTCACATCCATGAAATTCGTATTAAAAAGTAGGAGGGCTCCACCATATACTCATCATACCAAGCGTATCAAGGAACCCAACACCACCAATCAAGTGGTGACAAAGACTTTTTCAAGAATATCATCATTATTATACAAGATGGATTCAAGGACTTCAAGGGCTTCAACATCATCATGTTCAAGGTCTCCATATCATTAAAAAAATATCAAATGGTTCCACTATATATCTTCATCACCAGAAGAGTACCAACACCTCAAAAGAGGGGTACAAAGACCTCACCACTAGTTTGCAACAGGGTGCATCCATGGAGGTGGGTTACAATTTTTGGCAAGGCGTTTTCAGCAAAATGCAAAAAGCATACCCTCGATCGAGGTATTGATAGCTTGATCTAGGGTTTAACAAGCGCTCGATCGAGGTTTTGTTAAACACTCAATTGAGCTCTTGTTAAACCCTCGATCGAGCTATCAATACCTCGATCGAGGGTTTACCAAAAGCTAGATCGAGGTCTGTAGCTCGATCGAGGTTCCTATTTTTAAAAAATATAAAAAGGGCTGCGGGTGCCATTTCTGCATAAAAAACCCTTGATCGAGCAAACACTTCGACCAAACATTTGAGTTCACGAATAGCTCGCCCATGCCGCTGCATCCCCAAAAACCTCGACCGAGCTACCATGCAAGCCACGCCCCCTTTCACCACGATGTCGGAGCAGAGAGGTAACCCCAATCGTTGTTTTTTGAAATTGAAATGGAATTTTAGTTTTTTTTTTAAGTTTTAAAATGTTAGGTTAAAATTGAAAAAAAAATCATTGTTATAGATGTTTTTAGGTTTTTTTTTTGCCTAGTATTTTTGCAATGTATGTCGGCAAGCAGAAATGCTGCTGGTAGCATTTAAAATTGATATTTGTTTTTTATTTAATATTTAATTTTTTGTTTTATATATATTTTGTCAACCAGTAGTGTTTATGCTACCGGTTTAATTTTTAAATGTGTGCCCGGCAAACAGAAATGCTGCTCGAATTTTTTCACTCCTCCGAACGTCTGCCAGTTGATAGAAATATTTATACAAACTATAAATTTTAATTTTAAATTTAACAAATTTGAATTTTTTCACTCCTCCGTGTATACACGGAGGAGTGAAAAAATTCAAATTTGTTAAATTTAAA
>LPNX010091276.1:233629-259437 GCA_001517045.1 Pseudotsuga menziesii
TCTTAAAAATATTTTTTTTCATAATAAAATATGATATATGTAAGTTTTGACTTATTAGTTGACATATTTTAAGTTTAGTTTATTGAAAAGTGTACTTGTGTATTTTAGTTTTTTTTTGAAGCTCAGACAAAAGTACGATGAAAATGTGGATTTTTTTTTTTAATGGAAAAAAATTATTAATAAATAAGTGTGTAAATTTGGAAAAAAACCAAATTAAAAAATCAATAAAAATTCATGATTAATTTTTTTTATAAGAATATTAAATTAAGAAATTAATAGAAATCCATAATTTAAGATAAACTTATATTTTTGATATTTTTTAGAAACAAAAATATATTTATATTCAACATTTTGAAAATTATAAATTTAGAATATTTTAAAATAATAGTAAAATATATTACTAATAAAATATATAAATTTATACATTAAATTATGGAAAACTGGAATTGTAATTTAATTTTTTTTAAATGGATGAAAAAATTTACATAATTATATTTTTTTTAAATAGTTTAAAATTATAAATATCTATAGGAATTAGTTTAAAATCCCAAGTATTTGTAACTCATTTCCACCCCATCGAAAACTCACAAAGAATTTCCTATAACCCTAAAAACCTTTAGTGACTAGAATTCAACTCGTATTAAATAGGAAGCTTCACCCAAATAAGTACAATGCCCATAATCTCAAATTGAAAAAGAAATAAATGATTACTCAACATTATGAAAATAAATCATAACCCCGATCACACCACATATTCGATAGTCTTCTTCACACCACCTTCAAAGCAAAAACAAAAAACTGGTCAATCCATTTTGTTTTGTAAACTTTTGGGTGGTTTTTTGAGTAAGAGTTTTTTATTCGTATCCATATATGGAGTTACTTACATTGGTTTATTTACAAAAAATCATTTACTATGCCTTATTTCATGCAGATGCATCTCTACAGCGGGGTTCTTCGGTTTGCCGAAGGCAAAGCATTGACGGATCTGTGACCATTTCTCACCCCGAAGGTCGGCAGAGGAATCGTAAGTATACAATTATGCATGATGTACTCTTTGTTGTTAGTTAATATAATTAAATTGTTTCACATGTGTATATTTAATCATCAACTTGTATGTCTCTATTTTTACAGGTTCGCCTAGGCGTTCTATGTCAACACAAGCTCCTGCTAGGGAGATGAGCGGCAACCGCTCTGGCAACCGCTCTGGCAGTCGCTTTGTGCATGTGAGTGACGAGGATCACGATATTCTTGGTGTCGGTGGGGAGGTTCCCCATGAGATAGGTACATTAATCAATTTTATATATTTATTTCAGTTATCAGTACCTTTAATTTATATTGATTTCAAATTCACCTACAATCGATGTATGTATTTTGAATGACATTTATGTTTTCATCTAATTTTCAGGTGCTACACAACAAGGTGTTGACCCTCCTGAGGAAGCACTATGGGAGGATGAGATCACATGTATCACATTGCAAGACATTATTAGTCAGCGTGAGTGTTTGCGGGAAAACATCCTCTCCATTCCAGAGAAATCTCCTGCATCACGTTCGATGAAGATGATGTTAGAGGCAGTAGACAATCTACTGAAGGTCTATAGGTCCATCGGACCATTGAGTTCTCTTTGGGCCTGAGCATGTCAGAGAAGAAGGGTTGTTGTGAAGGGTCATGATAACTGGGCCGCAGTGAGAAATGCAACAGCTGGCCATGATGTGAAGGGAGCATTATTTGATATCCCTCATGACTGCGCCTCTGGTCAACCGCTTAGACTCAAGGAGTTTAAGCTAGAGGTTGCAGCGCCTTATGTATATGACATGTTCATTGGATCGTGGGGCATGTTTCCCCACCATGACTAGGTCCCACTATACTTTGAAAAACATATGTATGCAAAGTTTGTCCTAGATATGCACCCAGATTACACTAGCACACCATCGAGCTTCTATGGTGCTGGTGGGGGACGCAATCATGCGCGTCCTGGGGCTAGGAGAGACCCTGGAGCTCAACAAGAGACATAGCCTTTGGTAGGTCTCCCTGCCATGACCATGCTTAGGATAGATGATGTAGCTGAGTCATCTCAGCTAGAAATTGAGGAGCGTAGTGCATTGGCAGAGGTGACACGCATGATAATGCATGGTACCATGATGGCTATGCAGGTAGAGAGACGCACAACACCCACTGCACCTACAGATCTTGAGTTACAATGGGTGGCTGATGATGTTCTCAACATTCTTGATCACGACACAATGTTGCAGTATGCTATCATGGCCCGCGATGCATATTTTAGACTGCATGATAGATACATGCCTCGACCGATGTGACATGTATATCTTTATTGTCATAATTTGATTGTCGTTATTTTATTGCCATGATTGTCAAGTATATATTTTTTTAACTAATCCTTTGATTTGTGTTAGAACTCCATGTAGGATTCTGATTTCATGGAGGACCTGTTTGGAAGTGATGCATATGTTTGAGGTCCCGTTGCAGTTCCGTCCACCTACATCGATGAGGTATGTGTTAACTGTCATCCTAAATTTGAATTTCTAAATTCAAGTCTTTGTTGAACACACAATATTTTGGTTTGTTCCAACTTTCCTCATTTATCTTGTTCATATTGTACATGATAGAGGCAAGGGAATTGCGCATGATTCTACACAACCTCGCTCGAGTCCTATTCATGACACGCCAATCGATGAGGTACTAGTTATTTATGTTCAAATTGTTTCCATATTTATGTTCAGATTATAATTTACATGTTCAAGTTGTTATTCTCAAGTTAAAATTGTAATTCATTAATATAACTATTTTCATGTCATGGAAACAGACACAGATACAGGCAGGTGCAGATGAGGGCGTTGAAGCGGCCATGATGTTTATGGATGAGTGGGCTGGTGCTCATTAACTGGGTCCTGATGAAGGCTCGTCTCGGCCGATACCCAGCCTCCCAAACCTGACACTAAACTCGAGCAAGGTGAGTTCATAGATCTTTGTTTCATATATATATTTAATTTTTTCTCACATTCTACATGTAATTTAAATATGTGGTATGTAACTGACTTGCAGAGTTCACGGTTTTAACTTCTGCAATTCTCAGACCTAGGCAATTTTCTTTTTGATGTGCATGAGCAAGACCAGGGGCATAGTGCAGCTCGCGGTAGTGTCCATGATGGTCGATCTCTCGATCAATGGAGTAGGAGTGATTTGTAGACTGTTATTTGTGGACATTATTATTTTGGAATATTATTTTGTAGAATGTTATTTGTGGACTTTATGATTATCGATATATACATATATATACACACACACACACACATACATACATACATACATACATACATACATACATACATACATACATATATATATATATATATATATGGACTTTTTTTTAACATGATGGTATGTTAAATGTTATAATTATTTGCAGTTATATTTTAAAGTTATTTATGTTTTACAATCTTAATGTTATTTTTTAACAATCATTAATGTTTTACAATCTTACAAAATTGTACAATTTTTCAATTTAATAAATTACAAGTTTACAAAATTTACAATGTTTACAAATTTACATGTTTGCAAAATTGTCAATCGAACGTAACTTACAATTATAATGTTACAAAATTTACAACTTTACAATGTAAGATCTACTAGGTGCAAATTACAACTACAATGTAAAATTTGATTTCATATTTTAGAAGAAATTTTGATTTGCTACATTTAAAAAGCATGTCAACTATGTCAATGTATCAACTTATATGTCATTGCATATAAATTTCATTCATCCGTCCAATGGGTTATATGAATGCACGTCTCCATAATACGATCATGATCAGCTACTGACATCTTCCATCCCTTTCGTTCACCCCTCTTCACCTTGATTTCAATGAGATGTATCCGAGCTGCCACCACCAAATGACTGTAATGACAAGAAATATATTCAGGCATGAAATATCAGTAAATAATATAGTCACCTTGTCTTCTCACTTTTTCAAAAAAGTGGCCCATCACAACTAGGTCACCAACTTGGTATGTGAAATCTCCATCGACATAGGGTCGCACCAACCTGATTTTGATTTGTGTACACCGCATCAAAAAGTATGCCACATGCTCGTCATTTCTTGGTGGTGCAATTACAACAAATACATCATCTGCATCAAGATTTTCAAATATTAAACAAATCTTAAATATATGTATGCTTGTGTACAAGACTAGAGGTTTAAAAATTCAATCAACTATCATGTACCTTGCTTAACCAAATCAGAAACCCGATCATGATCTAGTGAAACCACTGCCTCGTCAATGTGCATCTTTTTCCACGTCGGAATTGGATGTGGACCCTTTGGATTAAGAGGGGCATATTTCCATTGTTTGACATATGCATCGTTCACGCAGTGATCAACCCCCAGTCCATTGGCGTCAATGCATAACTCACAGAAATACACATACTTCCTCGTTTCAATGGAAAATATGTCGCCCATGTATTTACTACGAACTGAATGTAGTTCTCTCATACTAGGTATGGTCTAGCAATACCATGGTATGGATCTATTCATATCGCCAAGGAAAACATCCCCAAAAAACCTACATCGAATAAAAAACACCATATTTAGATATATAATAATACAAACACATTTATTAAATTCCAATTAAGTTGTTGTTCCTACCTGTGCACCGGCCTTGCTTGTTCATGACCTTGGTGACCCAAATTTTGTGTGCACCAATTAACTACTTCTGTTGAGCACTTGAGTCGATATGCACTATGACTCATTTGGTACCTCCAAAGTGCTTGTTTCATGCATGCACCTGCGCCATCATGTTCACCCTTTCCATGCCCCATTTCAAAAAATCTCCAAGTTTGTCAAATACCTGTCTCTTTGTGAAGATGACTCAACCAATAAAATGAGTGTGCTGGTTTGAACTGCCCCGCACACCCATCTGACCAAATCCAATGTTCTATAAATGACACCCCATTCTTTTTGAATGAATCATAAATCATCCCAAGCAGTGTTGAACAAACAATGTGTCATGCTCACGATCATCACTGACATAAAAATGGTATTCCTTGATCACATGGCGTGACTGAGGAGTGATATCCCTACCGTCAATGCTCGCCTGAGCATGTCTATACAATAAATGTATGAAGGTGGAAACCTAGGCAGAGTGATAATACTCACTTTGTATCTCTCTCTGAGGAGAAAATGAGTAATTCTCAGCAAAGTCTACCACCGATAGGATTGTTCCTGGCTCAAAAACCTCACAAGAATGCTTAAATTCTAGAGCTTGCCACCTAGACCCATGGGAGTGTTTAATGTATTTGTAAATTTGAATTTGAAACTTGTCCATGAAGTATGAAATAGGAATATCAACCTCGAGCAAGTCGATCCTCTTAGATGGAACATGTGAAGAAGATGATGGATTCATGGAGACATACTCATATCTCTTCCACTTAACTATGATATCTGGCAATCCAGGGTGTGTTGGATCGATAGGAAACTTCCTATGGAACAATGCCAAATCACCACATTCATGGCATATTCTCCCACCTACACACCTTTTAATGAAAAAAACATTTTTAGGATTCTTATTGCATAGTATCATAGAAATAGAATCTCGCACTGTGTGAGGAGCTGGTTCACCACCCCAATGTTTTTTGCAAAAATCCACAAATGTGTCATAGTATAACTGGAATTCAACATGGTATCGACAAAAACAAGTGTCCCAAATTGTATTCAGATTAATATACCTTGGTTTCAACTTACTGAACATGGTAAATGAGATCTGGACACCAGGATTTGATTCTTTGAATTCCTCGAACAAAACAACTCCTGTCATCTCCATAACATGCTTGCAATGCTCCTTATAAATGCCTCTTCGAGAACATTGTCGCAGGACATGTTTTCAATCTGGTATAGCACGAGAATGGTTGTCCCAATACTCTATCACCTTCTCTCTAATGCCCTCTTCATCCTATCTTTATATGCTTCTCTACATATAAGAAACCCATAAGCAGCTTCATCATTTTCATCTATCTTTACCCTAAATTTAGTGTATTTTTGTAGTGTTTTTCTTGAAACATGGAGCAGCTTTGACATTGTTGCGGCCGTTCTATTTCTTGAGGTGCTTTGTGCCACAATAGTAGTTGTAATTTCCATGCTTGAAGCGCTGATATTAGTTCTTCTTGAATTTCCAAATGCATATAGTGCAGTTGTTACATTTTCTGTTACATTCTCATGTGCATTTTTATTTTTAACATCCTTAAAACCCAACAACTTTGTGGCACGTTTCAATTTTTTGTGTTTTATCAATCCATGTAGGATTTGATCTTGTGTAATCACTGATTTTTGTTCAAAGTACAACTTGATTATGTTACTAACATGCTCTCTGATTGTCCGATCAGGGGTCGGGTTCTCGAACTCTTCTTGGGTGGCATCATCCAACCCTCTTAAACAATTAGCAGCCATTCCAATGCCATTGAAGCTCCCAATTACTCTTGAGAAATCAAAGGGTGCACGATCCTGTGATGATTGGCCAGGATCTAGCAATAAATAAATACAAACTAAAAAATAAATACAAGCTCTTGGAATAAATACAAATAAATGCAAGCTCAAGAATAACATTTTATCTTACTTATCATATTGTAGTAACTAGAGATGAATATGGCCCCAGTTTAAGTCGGCTTTCTAATGGTTCAAAGGTAGTCACTCGCCCACCAAGGCTGTCTCAGGCTTGAGTATTGGGGCAGTACCCCTCACTTCATGGTGCAGGTAAAATTGCTAACTGCTTGGCCACAAATGACAACTCTTTGGTTTTCCTCACAGGAGGGAATCTAGTCAATCCGGTAGGGTTCGTTTCCCTTTTCGCTTGGCAGGTCCTCTCAATGGCCAGCTACTTCGGGGTTCCTATGGTACTCCTCATAATGAGTTTTAGGGCAAATCCCAAGTACTTCCCACAGTTGTTGCGGATGAGACTTATGTCCCAAACCGGATGTTATTAAGTAAATTATGTTATTAAGTAAAATATGTTACTCTACCTTACCTTAGGTAAATTGTAATGTGATTGTAATTGTAATTATGATTCTAATTGTAATTGTTGATTTTCTTTAAGATCATCATTGTCATCATTGCTTAAAGCTACATGATTCCTAGTCATTTGTACATGATTGTAATTGTTTAGTGTAATTGTAATTGTAATTATAACATGTAATTCTCATCATTATCATAATGTAATGTAAAATTGTATTTGTATTTACTCTACCTTATTGTCCCATTGACGTAAGGTTGTTGCTTATGCACGTTAATGTGATTGTAAATCTAATGTCATTGTAATTGTAATTGTGATTGTAATTGTAATTGTTGATTTTCTTTGAGATCATCATTGTCGTCAATGCTTAAAGCCATATGATTCCTAGTCATTTGTACATTATTGTAATGTAATGTAATTTTAATTGTAAAATTGTTTAATGTAATTGCAATTGTAATTGTATTGTAATTATCATCATTATCATAATGTAATGTAAAATTGTAATTTGAACACTATGAAAATGCTCATATATGAATATGAAATTAAAATCATATTAAAATTGATGAAATGAGAGATAATGCTATATAAAATATGAAGAAAATAAGTACAATGATAAGGCTATATATGCATATTCATTTAGAACTAGATATTATGCTAGAATATTATGCACTATATAATTATATATATTAATCAACCATTCTCTAATTTAATTGGATAACTATAGAACTACTCATACTATAATACACTTACTTTGTATACATGTAATTTAGTGTAATGACCAAAACATTTTTTTCAATGAACTTTCACAACACATACCCTTATTTCACATGTACACATAAGTGGTTTTAGAAGGTTGTATATATACATGCACATACAATGTATATAAGTTTATGAATTAATTACAAAATTACAATTTTACAAAATTATAATTAAATTCTAAACAATTTAACCTCTATATATATATATATATATACAAATTATGAATTAGAACACTATGAAATTGAATATATGAATATGCAATTTATGAAATTATATGAATATGTAAATATATGAAATTATACAATTTACATACAATTATGAATTTACATATATATGAATTCATATATGCACATGTACAATGTATATAAGTTTATGAATTAATTACAAAATTACAATTTTACAAAATTATAATTAAATTCTAAACAATTTAACCTCTATATATATATATATATATATATACAAATTATTAATTAGAACACTATGAAATTGAATATATGAATATGCAATTTATGAAATTATATGAATATGTAAATATATGAAATTATACAATTTACATACAATTATGAATTTACATATATATGAATTCATATATGCACATGTACAATGTATATAAGTTTATGAATTAATTACAAAATTACAATTTTACAAAATTATAATTAAATTCTAAACAATTTAACCTCTATATATATATATATATACAAATTATGAATTAGAACACTATGAAATTGAATATATGAATATGCAATTTATGAAATTATATGAATATGTAAATATATGAAATTATACAATTTACATACAATTATGAATTTACATATATATGAATTCATATATGCACATGTACAATGTATATAAGTTTATGAATTAATTACAAAATTATATTTACATTCTAAACAATTATATATATATATATATATATATATATATATATATATATATATCTTATGAACTAGAACACTATGAAATTGAATATATTATGTAACATGAAATTATATGAATATACAAATATGAAATTATATGAACTACATCACTAGAAAAATGAAATTATATATATGAATATGAAATTGCATAACTTAAAAATAAATTATACCAATATTGTTAGAAATGACATTTAGTTCTCCAATTATAGGTTGATTTGCAACTTCTTCTCCTTTCAAGATTGCTCTTTTTTTCCTCTTTCTTTTTGTATCTTTCTCTCTTATTTCTTCGTGTTTCTTTGATTCCTAGAAGATATTTTACTTTGACGCTTTTTGCTTCCCATTATGATCAAGATCAACAATCCAAATTCATACCTACAACAATATCTAAACACAATACACAATTGTTTCAAATAGGATAGTTAATTGTGAAAGACAAAATTAGTAACATGTTTATATATTATATTTATATAGAATTTTGTTTACGAATTTGGGTGGGAAATGATGTTAGGAGGGTGGTTGGAATGACATTAATGCCATCAATGCCCAAGTCCATTCCCGCACATTTTTGTATGATTTTTTTACAAAATCCGAACCTTGATCGAGGGTTTGATTAAACCCTCGAGCGAGCTTCCAATAAAACCTCAATCGAGCTATTTAAATACCTAGATCGAGCTTAATACCTCAATCAAGGGCCTGAAAAATAGATATTTATCTCTCTTACAGGAAAATCAATGTTTCTCTGTGTCTTCTAGGGGTGTAAACCCTACCATTCATGGCACAGAACTGAACGAAGTTCATACTTATAGATTCATCATCGAATCCTCTATCCATTGAGATATCGTGCATGCGGTTTAACATTCATATGGGTTTTTTTTAATTAGTTCTAAAACTTACACTTAGAAAACCAGACAACAACTTCGAAGCAGCTCAAAGAAAAATCCGCAGGGTAAAATATACATGTCCAAAAATTTCTTAAAAATGCACAGCCCAGACATCGATGTGTCCTCTTCAAAAGGGTATTTTTGGTTTTTCAATTTTTCAAAACAGTGAAAAAAAAGCGGGATGGACACACATGTGTATAAAATGATGCTGAAATTAGATGTGGTCACTTTCGAAAAATAATAAATAATTGTATATTGTGAAATAAATTAACAAAAAAATATGCAAACCATAGTGCATTTTGTGTAGATCATGCTCATATATATATTTTTAAATTATTAATGTAAGATTGAATTATTGGGTTTGGACACGAGCCACTTATCAACTTCTTCAAATTTTTAAGGTCACACAGTTCACTAAATGCAAAATTTCACACATTAATTGACATTGGAATATTTTTTTAAAATATCGCTGGGAAGCCAACATAATATTCTACAATTTGTTTTTTTTACTGCAAGTCAAAATTCACATGGCATATATGCATTTCGGGGGCTTCAATCTAGCACATGAGTAAAAAATCAGGTTTTCATCACCAAATTTGGCCAAAAAGTGTTACCCACCTTCATGGAATCACCCAACACCTTATGGGATTCATATGCATGATCACAAGGCTACTACATGCCAATGACCATATAGCATCCAAGGGACATCAAATCACCATATATATGGGTTGAAGACCTAAAATTTCAAGGACACCAAGGTCCCCATAATAATGGGTTCCAACATACCACTACAAGTGTGGGTTCCAATACCTTACTCTCCAGATGCAAGAGGATCAATATATAAGCTTGTGGAATCAAGAACTCCGCAAGAACTTAACAACCTCAAGACCATCCAATGCAAGCAATGGGATTCACCATCAACACATCAAGGACTTTACGCATGAGCCACATCATCCACCCAACAACCAATAAAGAGATCAAAACAAGTACAAGCATAACAAGTAGCACAAAGACCAGCAACCAAAGATCAACCAGAAGTAAGGAACTCGGAAATGGAATCAAATGGGACCAAGATTCAACTTAAGGGCACTTAACCAAGTCAATGGGTAACCAGGGTTTTTGTCATTGTTCCAAGGCCTCCAAGGGCTCCAAGCTTAGGCTTGGACAAGGTCAAAAGGGATCCTCTGACCCAAACAACCACAAACTAAACACTAACCATCAAGGGCTCCACAAGGGGCATCAATGACTCAATAGTTGGCATCAATGACCAGACACCGTTGGCATCAATGACAACTTAATCAACACCTTGTTGACATCTAAGAAAACTTTACTAAGCAATGGTATCACTCCAGAAAAAATAAAGTGAGTGATCATGGTGCATATATATGTTATCAACAAACATGGATCTCCTAAACAAATGATCGATAGAGGACATCTATCTATGGTACACCAATAAGTTTATTAAATTCTAGATTAATAAGGATTACTAAATATGGAGGTGTTATGGGGTGAATATTTTGACCAAGTATTGTAGTCCGAGGCACATGAGAATCATGAAACTTAAGGTGTGTGAAAATTATTTTTCACATTCAACTCTAAAGCAGCTCGAAGTGATGACATAATTGGAAGAGGGACATAAACCAATGAAGCACACTTAGTGCATAAAAAAGAGATCAAGATTCCTCATGGATGAATAATATTTTAAGGAACTCCTACACGCCTTAAGGATGACAACATACTAATTGTAGATGATGCACTTCCTATCCCCTTTTGATAGAAAAGGGTGATAGATTACACCTATAGTAGTTTTAAAGAATAACAAAGTTTACCTCAAAATCTTTGTTAACTTCTGAAATTTAAACTAGGTAACTTTAATCCAATTTATAAATCAAAAGATGACCTAGTTTTCCACCTCAAAGACAACCAATTGTTCCATCTTAGAGGATTGGCATGCTCAACTAGTTGGGTGATATAAGTGAGGGATGATAGGGTTTTGCAATTAAGGTTTATACGGGCTATGATTAAAAAATAGTTTTTTGTTTGAGTTTTTTTAAGGATGGGGTAGTTTTCTTGAGTTTTCAATGGCGAGTTCTAATTCTTAATCCTCCCTACCTTACTGAGGATTAAAAAAATATCATCATTTATGCTTATAGAATTAATGCTATAATTCAAATAAAAAAGTAAATCTAAACTAAAAAAATGAAAGTGCATGCATAAGTATTGTTGATTAATACATTTTAAAATAAAACATATTAAATTTTATTTAATTGTATAAATAAATGGAAATTACATTTTATGGGAAAACTTGTAAATTTTGGAAACATAATGATTGCCCATGGACGAAGATTTAAAAAAAAAACTTGATTTTCAATATATTAAAATGAAAAAAACAATGGATCAACCTCTTAAAGTTGACGACATTGGGTCGGTAGAGGGTTGATCAAAGTGAACGGTTATTGGTGGGGTACCTGCACAACTTGGCTAAGCATTTTTTGTAACCCAATCCAATACTCAATCGAGGGTTCCCATGAGAAAAGAAAACACAATTCTATATTTTTTTAATATAAAAAAAATAGCTCAATTAGCTCAAGGGCTTGATCGATCTCTTAGATGCTCAATGGAGCTCTTAGCATGATTGAGCTTATTTAATGCTTGAACCAACACCATCTACAAGTCGAATGATTGGTTTTGTTCGATGGATAGTTGGGACCAAGAGCTTATCAATTTCTCAATTTAATCTTAGAGCTCATTTGAGCTCAGTGACATGATTAAGTGTTTTCACAGCCCAACCAAATCCTTGATCAAGGGTTTGGATTTATCATAAAAGGGCTCAATCAAGGACTTATACAAGATTTTGATTAAGCTCTTAATAACTCAATTAATAGCCTATAAAAGCTCAATCAAGCATGTGGAAAACTTTGCTCCCTCTATCTACTGTGCCAAAAATTGCTATATGTTTACATGAATTCACCTAATTTCAAATAAATATATAAAATGTAATCAAGGTTGATTTTCATATGATAAAAAAATCACAATGAATAAAATGGTTTACTTTGATAGAATAATGTTACAACACTTCCTCCTATACTTCATCCAAATTTTCATGTTTATGGAACTCCATGGGTATCATCCCCATCTATCATGTTGGAAAGGGAAGTATAAGGCAAAAGCAATGCACAACTTGGATAGTCCCATCAATTTCCATTCAGAAAGATCGTTTTCTATTCCTTTGTCTTACGAACTCCATTTATAAATATATTGTTTCGTGAAGTGAATTTGGTTTTCATCTAAGACTTTGTTTTTCATCCATATTTAAAAAAAACTTTCAATCGTCTTACGAACTCCATTTATAAATATAATGTTTCATGAAGTGAATTTGGTTTTCATCCAAGACTTTGTTTTTCATCCATATTTCAAGACTTGTAGGAACTAGTTGCTACAAAGCTTATCATCCTTGGTTTGAAATTTTTTGTAATATATTTTTTTTTAAATTTTGACAAATTTCTCAAAATTATAAATTCTATTTTATCATAAAAAATAATTTAAGTTAATATTTAATTTGTATGTTAAATAAAATTTATAGTTTAATTAATATTATTTGTTTAAGAACTCGGATGTGGGTGTCAACTTGCCCCATCGACAGTGCAATGCATGAGCTGGCCGCATGGCACCACGCACGTCGAGGCCATTAATCCTCCCCCCACCCCCAACTCTTCATTGCAGGTGGGTGAGGACATCTATTCCTAGATTGTCGAAGGTCGAGCCTGTTCCATAGAAATTTATTTTGGTTTCAATGGTGGTTGGTTTGGATCGTGCAAGCTCTTAGCAGGTACAGAGAAATTTGGTTAAGCGGAAAGCAATGGACGGGGCAGGACTAACCTTTGGAATTTTGTAGTGAGTGACTGCTTGTGGTTTTGTGTTTTCATTTTTTCCTCGGTACAACTTGGCTGGAATGCCTTGCAACTCAGGCCTCTTCCTGTTGCTAGTATTGCAGCTTCATAACCCGCACCAGCTGCACTCTCTCGCTTTGGTCTCCACGGTGTCTAGGAAACGGAGAACCCCCAGAAGGGGCAGCAGTGACAGAGGAAAAACATAGTGCGTTCTGAGCGTAATGGCAGAGGAAGGTAATGAAGCTGGGATCTTAATGCCTGTCAGGGTACTAGTTGATGATTGGGAAGGTCATCTAGTGAATGAGAGGTTTGCTACAGGGAGAGGTGGAGGAAAAATAAATCATTATTGGCTCATAAAACACATGATGGGTTTTCTCATGGAAGACATGTTGGGGAGTTGGAGCTATGCTCACAAAATTGTCCTCTCTATCAAAGCTAAGATGACAGATATGGACAACCAAGTTAGTAGCTTGGATGCAACCTTTGCATGGAAATGCTTGGCCATCGGGTAGAGATGAGCTAGCACCATGGAGGTTTGATGTGGAAGTGAAATAGGAGGAAGGTATGTTGAAAAAGGTTCTTCCCCATTTCCAGAAGCTGCCACCAGTGCGCCCTTTCCCATCTTGACCACCATTGAACCCTTGTTCAAACGGGTGCGAGATATCGAATTATTGAGCAGCAAGTCATCTCCTCTACCAACGAGCAATCCTGTTACCAACTCTGAGGAAGGTGGATGTTCCTGCCCCATATTGAAGGTGGTTCCCTGCCCATAAATCCTTTTCATGTCTCCTGTAACCCACCTAGAACTGAAAAAAATAAATATTTTTATTTATTTGAGAAAACATCATGTTAACATTATTGTAAAGTTTTATGACCAAGTTAGTCAAGGATGACTTGTAGAAATTTCAATAGATCTGCAACTGCTCATAAAATTTATCTAAATCATGAGACACAAATCTAATCTACTGCATAAACAGAAAAATCATCACACACAGAAACAACGTACATACAGAGACAAGATATATCAAAAACGGAGAAAGCTTACTGCCCAAAACCCCATCTGCTCTGTTTTTCATTAATCAAAATGGAAGAGATTGTTTACAATTGTTTCCTCTGTACACTTAAATAGTTTACAGCTGTCGTCCTCTGCTTGGGAAAGTTTACTCCTCAATTTAATTTAGACAGAGAATTAAATTGAGTTTCTTTCTGCTAGTTTACAGCTGTCGTCCTTTGCCTGGGAAAGTTTCCTCCTCAATTTAATTTAGACAGAGAATTAAATTGAGTTTCTTGCTGCTATTTTCAACACTCCCTCTCAGCAAGAAAGGGATTATCATGGACCCCAATCCTGTCCTTGTGGAATTCAAATTTTCCTTTTGACAAGGCCTTCGTTAAAATATCTGCATCTTGTTCCTCTGTCGGGATGTACCGTAGCAATATAATCTGCCTCTGCACACAATCTCGAAGGTGGTGATACCGGATATCAATATGCTTGGAACGATCATGAAAAACTGGATTCTCAGAGATTTTGATACAACTTTGATTGTCACAGTGAATCACCGTAGGATCCATCAACTGACCAAATAAACCAACAAGAATCTTTCTCATCCAGATAGCCTCACATGCTGCTTGACTTGCAACCATAGATTCTGCTTCTGCTGAGCTGAGTGCCACAGATCTCTGCTTCCTGCTGTACCAAGAAACTGCTGCTGACCCAACACTGAAAATTCCTCCTGATGTGCTCTTTCTGTCCAATGGACTCCCCGCCCAATCTACATCTGTGAATCCTTGCAGCTTCACTCCCTCTGTCCGTCTGTACCAAAGACCAAACTGAGTAGTGCCTCTAAGGTATCGCAACACATGATTTGCTGCCTTCCAATACATTTTGGTTGGCTTAACCATGACTTGACTAAGCTGGTTAACAACATAACACATGTCCGGTCGTGTGTTCACCAAATACATAAGTGAACCTACAAGCTGCCTGTAAGTGGTAGCATCTACTACTTCACTTGAAGTAGCATCCTCCTTCCTCAAGTTTCTTGCAAGAGGTGTCTCCATGGGCTTACTCTTCTCCATGTGAAATCTTTTCAGTATCTCATTGGCATACTTGCCTTGAGAAACAAAAAGTTCTCCATCTCCTTGCCATACTTCCAAACCTAGGAAATAATGCATGAGTCCCATGTCCTTCATTTCAAATTCTCTTGCAAGATCCTCTTTGCAAGATCTGATCAACTGGTCATCACCGGTTAGAATTAAATCATCAACATATAGCACAATAATCAATAATTTATCTTCAACAACAATATGATAAAGGTTTGCATCTGCTTCACTTTTGGTGAAGCCCAACCCAGTGAAATAGTTGTCGATCCTGGTGTACCAAGCATGGGATGCTTGCTTGAGCCCATATAACGCTCGCTTGAGTCTGCACACATGCGACTCTCTGTCAAAGGTCTCAAACCCCTCCGGCTGTTCAATATACACCTCTTCCTCAATCAATCCATTGAGGAATGCTGTTTTTACATCCATTTGGTGGATCTTCCACCCCATCTGCGAAGACAAAGAAAGAATAGATCTAATGGAAGAGTACCTTGCTACTAGAGCAAAAGTCTCCTCGTAATCAATACCTTCTACTTGAGAAAACCCCTTGGCCACAAATCTAGCCTTGTGTTTCTCGATGCTTCCGTCTGCTGCATGCTTTACTTTGTAGAGCTATCTTGAACCTACCACTGATTTGTCTGCTGGTCTTGGGACCACTTCCTAAACGCTATTTATGACAATGGAATCAAATTCCTCTACCATAGCATCAACCCATACTGGTTGCTCTACAACTTCTTTAAATGAGGGTGGCTCAGACTCTACACTCTCGCTCACCAGAGCCATGTAGTCAGTGTACTGACTCGGTAACCTCGTCTGCCTACGCTGAGATGTGGGTTGTCCCACATTCTCTCTAGCATCATGCAACAATCTATCAACTTCCCTGGTTCGCTTGCTACCTTCTCTGGGTGTCTTTGCCTGAGTGGTTGACTCCATTTTCTGCCCCTCTATATGTGGCTGCTCCACATCTTCTTGAGGTTCTTCTTTTGGAACTAAAAGATCCTCTTCTAATGATATCTGAAGCTCCCTCTCAAGAGAGGAACGCATAGCCTTCTCTTGATCAAATTTTACATCCCTCCTCATAACTATTTTTCTAAGGGATGGCATGTACACAAAATAGTTATGAGGTGTTTCAGTGTACCCCACAAATATCCCCAACTCAGTTGTCGGTTCAAGCTTGTTCCTTGAATCCTTGGAAACATGACAGTAAACTGATGATCCAAAGATCCTGATGTGTGATACATCGGGCTTCTTCCCTGAAAAGGCTTCTTCTGGAGTGCACATGCACAAAATCCGATGAGGGCTCCTATTCTGCAAATAGACTGTTGTGTTGCATGCTTCAGCCCACATATGCAATGGAAGGCCTTGGTCATGCAACATCGCCTTTCCTGCGCCCACAATACTTATGTTCTTCCTTTCAGCCACCCCATTTTGCTGTGGGTTATGGGGTGCTATCAGCTCTCTTCGAATGCCTTCTTTCGCACAAAATTCTTTGAATGCATTTGACACGAACTCACCTCCATTATCACTTCTAAGAGCCTTTACTTTCCTGCCACTTTCTTTCTCAACAAATGTTTTAAATTCTACAAACTTTGAGAATGTCTGATCTTTCTTCCGCATGAAATAGATCCAACACTTTCTAGAAAAATCATCTACAAATATAACATAATACCTGTGCTTGGCAGTGGAAACTGTCGAAAAAGGTCCACAAAGATCCGAGTGAATCCTTTCCAGGACTGCATGCGCCTTGCTGTCTCGTTCATGGAAGGTGGTTTTTGCATACTTTCCCAAAGTGCATCCTTTGCATACATTTTACTGGTTCAAGGCACCTTTGGGAAGTCCAGTTGTGATTTGCTGCATGATCTTCAAGGCTCCATGGTGTAGGTGACCAAGTCTTCGATGCCAAATCTCTCCATCATCTTGGCTCTGCACTTTTTATGCCTTGCTAATTAATGCAGCACAATCTCCAACCTCCAACTTGTAGAGGTTCCTCACGCGGACTCCAATTTGCTTTACTTGCCTCGTGGTTATGTGTCTCAGAAATGCTTTTCCCTGGCTGAATACCACATCATAACCACGGTCTTCGAGCACTGCTACCAAGATTAGGTTCTTCTTCAAGCCTGGCACATACATGACATCTTTGAGTCGGAAATATGATCTTGACTCTCTATGGAAGGTTACAGTGCCTATACTGATTGCACTGTATCGCCCGTCATCGCCTAGCTCAATATTTATCTGTAGATCCTTCTCCTCCATTTCACTGAAGAAATCTTTGCATCCAATCATGTGAAAATATGCACCTGAATCCAAATACCACACGGTACTCATTACTGTGTTGGCCATGCATGCAATGAGTGTGAAATCAAGCTCGAACTGTGAAGCTAGAGCTTCACCTACAGCTGCAGTTTTCTTGCTAGATTTCTTCTGCGGACATCTGGTTGCATAGTTCCCAAACTCGTGATAGTGGAAGCACTTCACCTTCGACAAATTTTTTTTGCCGCCATGATTAGAATCGAGCTTGGGTTGGAATTTCTTCCCTTTCCCTTTCTTCCCTTTTCCCATCAATGTGAATTTTTCCTCTTCATCAGCTTTGGATGAGGATCCATCTCTTGTGCTTCGCCTAAATTCTTCCTGCTGAAGATCAGACCATAAGCACGACCAATCAGGTAGCTTTTCTCGACCATTTACGCAATCTTGGTAACTGTGCCAACTCTTGGGAAGACCTAGCAATGCTAGACTCACCAAATCATCTTGTGGAATAGTAACTCCAACACCACCAAGCTCATCACGGCACTGTGTGATCTTGCTCAGATACTGCGGAATAGTATCGTTCTTCTCCATCTTGATCTTTCGAAGTTTATCCTTGAGTTCCAGCTTTCTCTGGTCACTTTGATTCTAGAATAACTCTGTCAATGTTTTCCACATTGCGAATGGAGAAGTCTTTGCATGGAGATTTGAGACAATATGATCTTGAACCCCCTCGAGGATAATTCTTCTTCCTTTCTCCACATCCTTCTTCCACTGAACAAGCTGGGCATCTGTTGCAGCTGGCTGTGGAATATCAGAGTCGATATATTCCAACAACCCATTATCTGCAAATACTTCCTCCATGCGATCCTTCCAAGCTACGAAATTGGAGCTGCCCTCCAAGGCAAATTCTAGCCTCAACCCGCTGAAAGCCATCTTCCAAGCTCTGTAGAGATGTTGCTGCACTGGCCTGTAGACCTGAGGAGAAACTTTGAATTCCCTGTTCTTCTGTGATTATGGATCTGATACCATGTAGAAATTTCAATAGATCTGCAACTGCTCATAAAATTTATCTAAATCATGAGACACAAATCTAATCTACTGCATAAACAGAAAATCATCACACACAGAAACAACGTACATACAGAGACAATATATATCAAAAACGGGGAAAGCTTACTGCCCAAAACCCCATCTGCTCTATTTTTCATTAATCAAAATGGAAGAGATTGTTTACAATTGCTTCCTCTGTACACTTAAATAGTTTACAGCTACCGTCCTCTTCCTGGGAAAGTTTCCTCCTCAATTTAATTTAGACAGAATTAAATTGAGTTTCTTTCTGCTAGTTTATAGCTTCCGTCCTCTGCCTGGGAAAGTTTCCTCCTCAATTTAATTTAGACAGAGAATTAAATTGAGTTTCTTGCTGCTATTTTCAACATGACTGTAATTGGATATCGATTTATTTAAATAATTAAATAGAAGAGACACATACCCAAGGAGATTGTTGAAAGAGTGCTCACTGACACACTAGGAGGAATGAGCAGCTGTAGAAGGATGATTTACAAGTGGCAACACCGACATTTCAGTTTCTAGTTGTTGCAGGAAGTAAAATCCCTAAAATTGTGGTCATGTTCCCTGAGAAGGGGAACTGAGCAGGTGGCTCATTTAATTTCAAAAACTTACCCAAAGACCTAGGAAATCTTATAAATACCATCGAATTGGGAAAGAGGCTCACTACATTCTATTGGAAGTGAATGAACCTTGTGACTGTTGCACACAAGAAATTTGATGAGGGGATAAGTAAAGTGAAATTGCTGAGTTAAATTTGTTATTGAGTGATAAGCTTCAAGAATTTCTGTGTATGTTGTTGCATAGTCTCTTCTTTTTGGTGGTTCAGTGAGCAGGCTCGAGGGTCCTAAGTAAGTAATCTTGGCTGCTTCAGAAGATGGTTGGGTGGAATGGTCTCCTTTGGGTGTTTGTCCCCCTTCTGCAAATTATCTAGGTTCTAACTGTTTGTTTCTTATACGTAAGTTTTATAGTATATATGTATTTTGTTATATCAGAAGGTGTAGTACTTACAAAGTTCTAATGTTAATTATTCTTTATCGTATCTGCCCTGAAAAAGAAAAACTGTAGTTATTTCTATGTTATTATATACAGTTTTTCTGATGTACATTACTATAATGGCTTACATTATAGACTTAGGTTATGATTTTCAATGATAGTTTGACAATGCATCTCTCTTTCAGTTGGTATTAAGTTACATTACATCTAATTTAATTCAATTTGTTAATTTCCAGACTAGGGTTCGAATTCTTTCTCTTATCACTTGACACTTTAGATCTACGTAGACAATACTATATTATCATATTTCTTATCACTGGTAAGTAACAACAAAATGATGGTTCAAAAGAATCAATTAAGCTATGCAAGAATGAATCTATCTCTACAGTATATATATATATATACACTCACTAGAATTTTTAAAATACTTAGAATCAAATCCTTCTCTAGATCTAGAATCGTAAGGAATAATTAATAAAAGTTATATTGATAAAACATTTACACACTAGGAACTGTAATTTAAAGAACACTCAATATCCAACTTAAAAGCAATATAGATCAAGGGGTTTAACCCTGTAAACCTTCAAAGATGGGAGAGTAATTATACTAAATTATTCATTCTAAAACTTAAACCCAAATGAAGTATCTATTAAACAGCCTTGTGGCTCAAAATGTTGATATAGTTTTATTATGTAAACAACAATCAAGTTTTTTACCACTTGCAACAAATCCACCATCACTTTGGCCTCATGGCCTTAATCTTTTAGCAAACTGTTTATAGTTTTTTCCAAAATCGAAATCTGTTGAGGTTTTACGGCTTAATTAAATCTATTTATCTCTAGTCCTAAAATATAAAACTAGTAGATCTAGGGTTCGAAACTCTTAAAGAAGGTATATATGCAAAGGTTGAGAACTAGGCAAACGTTAATCTATCCGCAGTCGTCTCACGAAACTAAATAAAAATCATGACTAAGTTTCCTCGACAAGGCATCACTCTTGGAAACAAAACAAAATTTAATATATCTATAAACATAGTATTTAGTCTCATGCCCCTAACTTCAGAATGCCGAACTACTACCATAACAGAACACTGGAGATATTACAACCGACCTTTCGGCTCCAAAATAATTCTTACAAATAAAATGAAATCTACAGAGTCAAATTAGAGGCAGTTATATAAAATCATATCGACTGTATAGAAACAACATTAAAACCCATACGAGAGTTATATTGAAAGAAAACCACATTTTTTTACAAAGGGTTGGAGTGACAGTGAGAATGACTGTCAAATACTCCTTCAAATATCCAAACTCTGTCTTAAATATAAACACATTACATTTTTTAAATGCCTGAGGGGTAGAACCAAGAAAATTTATCATTTCTGATTAAACAATCTATAAGTGTGGGAAACAGAATCCATGCCACAAGAACGCAAGTCAAGCCACAGAGCCACGGGAGAATAGAGTAACAGGTCTTACCGAAAATGAAATTTCCTCCCAATGCAATGGCCTTTCATATCACAGGAGCCGTAACCCTTTCGCGCCTCCTGAACATAAACATTTGCAGAGGTCAAATATTTGAAAATGTAAAACTATTGACATTAGAAGAAGGGTAATACAAAACCAGAGAAGGGACTTACCTTCTAAATAGTAAACACGACCGAACTTAACAACACGAATCTAGTCACCAACATTACCACTTCGTGTAACCAAAACCACGCAACAACTTACGAGTATGCAGATAAGGAAGAAAGGTGTCAAGGGCTGAGCAACTCGACTCCTCCACCATTAAAACACAGTGGAGCTACATAGCAATGCAGACAGAGGCTGGTCGAACCACGTAGATTTCAACAAAAAACCATGCAAATACAAAGCTTCAAGGACAAGGTAAACACCTTTCTTGAGGCACAATAAACCCTTGGGTTTTGCGACGTGACTAAATGCCGCCAGCTAGTGCATTCAAGGCCTTCACATGGCTTACGTATTGTAGCCATTAATCCACAAACCAAAATCATCAAATCAACTTTTTAATTATTCAAACCTTGGCTATCCTTTGTCGCAATGCTGTTTTTCTTTGCACTTTTGTAATGTCTTATGATAAGGATAGTTTCAACTTTCTTTGTTAAGACCTTTGCTTAGGATGTGTGGTATATCATAGCTTAGGACCTTGCTTTTCAGCTAGGAGGTTTTAAGCTTTGTTGCATTCACCCGCAAGAAGTTTTCATAAAAGTGCATTAGCTATATGAGCTAAGTAAGACCCGTATCTCTTTTCCCTTACCATCTAAGAAGGGTAAAACAAACATCCAATGAAGAATATAAACAATTAGCACAACGACTGTAAAACGACAGAAACAAAGTGACATTCTTTCATAGAAGTAAAGAAGTGTCGCCATAGTTTTAAATCACAACATAAAATCATCATAAAGAGTCATTTATGTCAAAGATAAGAGGCCACAAACTTCCTTGTAAAAATATTTTGATTTACGTCATTCCTTGTTTGCAATGAAACATAAGTCACATATTATGGTTGTCATATTTGTGTCCTTTTTATGAAACGTAACTTAAAGCAAATGTAAAGGCTCATTTATCCTTAATTTTTGCAGTTAGTCCATTTATTAATTTGTATTTTTTTATTTTTTATGAAATTTGGAGTTGTTACGTCTCCAGGGACGACTCGGTCTCTTTCCGGTTCAGATTGTTTTATCAAGTCTTTTTGTTGTAGACTATTATTTCATCTTATGTTAAAAACTTTGTTAATTTGTAAAACCAGTAGATTAAGAACTAGTTTTTTTGTTTTCATGGCACTCAAGGCTATTGGACTTTCTCGGTTTCAGTTCCCCCAAAATATTTTTTAATTTTGATTAGCTCGAGCGGTGGTTTCACTACCTTCGACCACCCCAGACTTTTCTCAGACTTGTAACTTTTGTCTTATCAATCTAATAGAATGTGCAGATTTAAATTAAAAAAAAAACATTATTTGTTTAAGAGTTTTTAAGTGTATTAATTGTGAGATTTTTAATAAATTATAGATGGCAACTCAATATTTTTTTCATATAATTAATATTTTATTAATTTTATAAATAATTTTGATTTTTAAATAAAATATGTTTATTAAATTTTTAGAAATGTTTTTAAAAATAAAAATAAAAATATATTTAAATCTATTTTTTTTAATAAAAATCTAAATTATTTAAATAAAAATAAAAATACAATATATCTATTAAAAATTAAAATAATTAACTAAATAG
Organism: Pseudotsuga menziesii; assembly: GCA_001517045.1. Taxonomy (NCBI): domain Eukaryota; kingdom Viridiplantae; phylum Streptophyta; class Pinopsida; order Pinales; family Pinaceae; genus Pseudotsuga; species Pseudotsuga menziesii. The sequence goes on from LPNX010091276.1 coordinate 256,747, forward strand.
AATAAAACATCTATAGTCATGTCATATACATAACTACACTTAAAAACTCTTAAACAAATAACATTAATTGAGTTATAATTTTCTTACTTACAAATTAAATATTAATTAAATAAAATATAAAATAAAATTTATAATTGTGAGAAATTATTAAAATATATTTATGTTGTGTTTTTAAAGATATATTTATCCATATATCTTGCCAAAACTATAGTGAGCTTGGAAAGCTTCTTGATCTTAATGTACGTTAATCATCATCATCAAAAATTTTAATAGCTAGTAAACAAAAATTAATATATGGAGATTTTTAATAGTTAATAAACAAAAATTAATATTCTTTCATATTGCTAATATTTTATTAATTTTATAATATTTTTTAAATAAAATAATTTTATTAATTTGTTTTATAAATTATTATAAAAAATAATAAAATAAATACATTTAAACATAAAATTGTTATAAAATTTTAAATTATTAAAAAAAATATAACTATTAAAAAATAAAATTATTAACTAAATAAGATAAAATAATTATGTTATTATGTTATATATATATTTTTAATGCCATAACTATAATTATATTATAGGTACATAAAGTACAAAAAAAGGTACAAAGCAAGATGCCGACTCATGAAGTTTGGGAAGGCTTTTTTGCCAACCTAGACCTCTAATGATGCTGGGCTTCATCATCACAAGCCAAAACATAGTTCTTCCCTTCATCGTGCCAACAGAGCAGGATTTACAATAGAAACAAAGGATTATTTCCGAACAATTAGACAGTAGATAGGCAAAAAGGATAACAGAGGAAAGAGAATAGTAGGGGCATTCCTCCAGTGCTTCATCTTTGTCGGGGCTGGGTTTGTCTTCCACAATTGGGAAGCTCCCAAAGAAGTCTTCCTCCCATGCCTAAGAATGGAGCTTGCGCGACATCAGTTCAGGCTTGCTAATAGTGGTCTTCTCTCCAAAGGAAACATGAACTTTTTTGTACTGTAGGAGATCAATAGTCGTCGGCACTGGAAAGTTGGTCGTCACTGGAAAGTTGGTCGTCACTGGCGGGGCCCGACTTGATGAAGCTCCAGTTTCTTGCATGGTCGACGCTGCTAAAGAGGGAATGTAGAATTTCATCGTATCAAATCCTTTGGAGAACAGGTCGCCCAAGACAAACGGGTGCGGAGGCTCATGAGACAGAGTGCTAGGTTACGGGGCGGCTGCTGCTCCAGCCGGTAAGGTAATAACTATGTTCTCCATCGCGGCTCTGGAGAATTTGGAGGAAGGGTGCCTAACCCTATAAGAGCATCTCTCCAGGGAGTATAAGTCCCCCCTGCTAAGTTGGCGTCCAAGTGAACAAGAGACCACAGAATTCCATGATCGAAGTGTTGGCTGTGGTCCAATTCATGAGCACCTCCCCCACAGGATTACCCAACATATCTTTGACAAGCCAATAGAAATTTATTTGGTTGCCATAATTTCCCAAGGCAAGCAATTCCGCAACCTGCGTCGACTCCCATTCTTTAATGAGGCCACGGACTGCGGGTGAAACCGTGCTTTCATAACCATAATTAATCGCCTTAGCTTTTCTCGGGTGCTCAGCCTCCCGGAGTGAGCTAGGCTTGCTACCTCTGTGAGGAGTATCTCGTGGCCTCATCATGGAGTGATAGCACAAAGTTGAGGCTTTTAGAAACCAGTACATGTACATGCATTAAACCACGTTTGCCACCTATGAAAGCATTAAGGCTTGTCTGTCACCCTAGCTTGGGGCGGATCGTGGGCACACGTCAAGGCTAGATGGCATCTGTCATGTAGTGTTGATTCCAGGCGGGACCTGATTGGGGATCATGCCAATTGAATGTTGAGGTGCCCCGTTTTGGGGAAAGGGATGCAAGTTGTGATGGGCCCAGGTGAGCTGATCTGGGTTCCAATTGTCTCGTGAGCTGGACATGCACTCGCATCTGGGGATGTTATTATGTTATATTGATAGATACATCATATCTGAATAGATATGTAAAAAAAAACAAATCTATTTTAACTCTTGATATATTTGAAATACTAAATTTCTTGAGTTAAATAAATTTATACAACTATATTTGTTAACATAATTTGGAAATAGCTTAAATATTATAGAATTTAGATTTTTTTATATTCTATATTTAATCCTTTTCATTATATTTTTGGAATTTGGTTAGAAATTAAAAAAAATAAAATTTAGAGTTATATATTAATTATAAAAACATTTAATTAAAAATTACCAAAAATATCCAAAACAAAAAATAAACTTAATTATTATTGAAAACTTAATTATTCAAAATATTAATTTTATTTATACATTACACATGTAATATATTTTAAAACCACATTTTAAACGACTTAAATTTTAAAAAAATTAAGACGAGAGGTCGGGATCAGTCAAAAGTCTGCCCTTTCTTTTTAAATTACTGAATTTTAACAAAAAAGATGCAAGTGTTATGTTTTTAGAGTAAGCCTATACAAAATATTACCACTTTCATTAATAGACAAAGACATTATTCCATTTAAACAATAACGAAAAATTAAAATGAAATTTTGTGTTAAGAAACCGCCTGATCACAAGTGGAGCGTATAGTCTTCCGGGTCAGACGGTGGTTTCCCGGGTCATATGTTACCACCGTAACACATGACCGGGAAACTACCATATGTTACTGTGTTGTGTACCGTCGTG
>LPNX010091276.1:259472-294500 GCA_001517045.1 Pseudotsuga menziesii
ACCTAGAAATTTTGGATATCTTCTCCTAGTAACTCAATCACACCCAGCCTACAATTTTTGGACAATCACAAATTAATTTAGATTTTTTACTTCTTAGCCGTCGTTTTGTAACGCATATGACACGTATTTGAAATTATAATCCATTAGACGTACTGTCTTTTTGTCACGCATATGACATGTATTTGATATTACGGACTGCCTATTTTAACTACCCAACTAACTCGGGTTTTACAGATATTGCAACTGTTTCCGCTTTTTCCGTCCAAACATTAAAAACATTACAAATAGGAACTTTAGGAAGCGAAATGCTTCATCAAAATTTCGGAAGATTGGTACAACAACTAAGTTAATACTTGATGTTTCCCATCAATTCATACATGACTATGTGAAAATGGTGTCTGTTATTTACAAAATCGAACTTGCCAACCTTTTCTGCGGGCAATCCCTCTGGAATTTGGCGGAACAATTCTTCTGTTTTCAATTTGTGTGACCTAACACAACATGGCACCGCAAAATTTGGTAGCTGCACGTTGGAACAATTTCCCGTGTTGGAGCACCAGAGGAAAATCACGGGTAAGAGGTCATTTTTGTAGCACTTTTAAGTACAATCGCTTCCACGTTTATTGATAGAAGTCAGTTTGTTTGTCCAGCTGCGGGGCTGTGCTCACAAAGCTGACCCTGCACACTTCGTATTTGAGCATTTTAGCTCCAAGGCCGTACCAGTAGGGCTCTGCAGGACTCCCGTTTGATTCTTTGAGCAGAGCTGACGCAGATTCAACGTTGTCCCATATGCCCAGCCCCATAATCCGCTTGCCGTCAAGAGATGTATAAAAGGCGTAGGAACGAATCCCTTTCAACTGCTTAAAGTATGCCTTTAAGATGGCAAGGCAGCTGTAGGCGAGCACCTCTTGTTTCTTTCTGGTGGACTGTATTCTACGGAGGCTCACAATGTCTCCAAACTTCATCAGCTCTGCTGCAAAAGATACATCTCTGTGCTCCTCACAGCTTAATTCAAACCATCGCCACTCCACCGCCCTCACTACCGACGACGCCCAATCCTTGCCCAATTCTTCTACAATTCTAGAATCCTCTTTCTCTGATATAGCCTCTTTCCACACAGAGAAAATCGCTAACTGTAGAAATATCGATTATATTTTCAGCATATGAACTTCATGAATATATGTTTTTATGTTAATTTCATGACTTTATTACATATATACTTACCCAGGAGCCATTGACACTGCTAAGGACAGCCGCTTTGGTGGTGCCTGCCTTGTGAAGGGCGGGGATTAGTGCTGTAGTAATATGGCGGAGCGCATCGTGAATATCGTAGCCATCAATTGGCTTATAGATGCCCAGCGCCACTCTGCTGCTCGCCTCAGCCTCTCGTGGAAGTGTAACTGCAAGAGCCATTAATTGCAGACGTTATACGTAGCAGTTAATGTAAAGAAAAAGCTGTTGGATCTTGATAATATATTGCTCTAATAAATTAGGAGGAGAGTGAAGGATCGGGTGGGTGACTTGCAACTTCGCTTTGGCTTCGCAGTCTGTGTGTGGAAAGTTCGAACACCTTACTCTGTAAACCTCGTCGAACTTTCTCGGTATTTATTCGACCTACAAACTACGGGTGATCCGAAGGGACGAGGTTCATTCGTATCGTTCTATTTATTCCATATTTTTTCAAGTAAGTCGAGTTTATATTATTGTTGGAAATTTTCATCATGGAATATTTTTTCAGGGTGGGTACTTTTCTTACTATATGAGAAAGGTGAAGGAAGGTAAGGTAGGGGTACTTGTCTTCACAAAAACTACCTTCCCCAAAACGAAACGAAACGAAACGATTCAAATTGTATTATTCAACCCAAAAAAAACATAATGCCACAATGATGTAGACGTATTAAAAGTAATGGCATGGAAAGCCAAATGCCAACATTCCAAAGGGTGATAAGAAACTAGTTGTTGGAATGTAATAAGAAACAACGGTGATTTTGTTGGATATAGACTTTCGAATATCGAAATGGAGTTTTTGATTTTTAGGAAAGAAAAAGAACGAGGAAATTGATTCGTACTTGGAGGTGTTGAAATAATCTTTTATGGATCATTCATATCTTTCCACATATGCACGGATTCTGCACGGCAAGGTCAGATCTGATAGCAAAAAGGGTAAAATTTTGAAGCTCAATTAATTTGTACGTAGCTTTCATTGCTTTCCTGTGTTTCAATGTTTTATGCTTTATATTTAATTTATTAAATCACCCTCTTTCATATGAAATTTACATGAGAATATTTTAGGTATAAATAAATCCATTGGAGTATGAGTCTATTTCAATAATAAATAAATCATACTATATCCGTTAAATAGGGTAACATGGAAAGGTATTAAATATGTAAGTATTAAATTTCAATCATTTGTTGAGCTCTTAAAAGCTTAGAAGTCATTTAATTTAAGCTATTATTTTCAAATTTTGTATAAGGGTTGATGCATATTCATGGACTCCTTTAAAGACACTTTAGATGCCATATAATACTGGGAAAACTTGGAACCTCTTACTTTAGGTGAGAATTAGGGGTATTTCTCTAACTTATTTGAAAACGAAGTAAAAAGACAAAAGATAGCTAATTGAATGAGCTTTCATAATATATAACATTTATGCAAAAAAAATGTGTGTAAATGGTTATAGAATTAGTTTCCGTGAAATTGGGTTTTCAAAATTTTAGCACATGATAACATATATGTTTGTGCGGATGCAACAATATATGAGGTAAATGATGTCAATTATGGATAAAATATTGCATACATGTAAATGACATATGGCCCTAGTGCAACACTATTTATTCATAATTTTTCATGAATTATTATTAATTATTGAAGTCAGAAAAGCTCGAAATGCGGGTGCAACACTTTAGAGACAAAAATTAATGAAATGTTTGATTTATATATATAATATTGTAGAGCTTGCTTTCTTCTAATGCGCCATATAGTTTTTTTGGAAAATGGTGAAGGCAATCAAAAGTTATATAAAAAACAACTAATGTATCTATTTTCGAAAACTAATGTGTGTCATTTAGAAAAATAATAATAAATAATTAAAACATACATTTGAAGGAAAAAATTTAATATTCAGAATCGTAAGATCGTACCTACAATAATTCTAAATTTTCATAAAAAAATATTGTGTTTGTCAAAGCAAAACATGCCATCGAAACTGAGCATATTGATAGAATTATAAAAGATAGGCAATAGCCCTGGTTTATTTGTCCTAGCCAATAGGTTTGGTTGTTCGAAGCTAATTCTGAACATACTGCCAAACCTTATTTCCGCCGAGTTTTTAAATTTTAAAAACACGCATATGCATTATACCTTATTCATATCACATATGCGATTCATATCACATGCGATATATCGCATATGTGTTATAACGCATATTCATTTTTTTATTAACTAGCAAGGTATGAGAGTAAGAAAGAGTAAATACCAAGTGGATAGTGTTTGGAAGAAACCCCATCTAAAATGAAAATCTCATGGTAATTATTGGCCCCTCCAATGCGGCTTAGTGTGGCAAAAGGACAACGTTTATCCTAAAATTTGTGAATGGTTGTGGGTAATGAGGTCAGATTATTGGAGGTTCAAGGCGCTTGTTCACGACGCTTAAGACATAGAGGATGCTTTTTAGACTTAATGATTGAGTTTTATTACCTAACCTTTCTCTAAAGCTTGAAACTCATATCTAGCTCTAAATTATTCCTAATGGTACCAACACATCCACTATTGCGAGATCATTTATGTTGTTTTGAAGCATTTTTTTTTTCCGTGGACACACAAAAGAATCTTTTAGGGCCTAAGGCCAAGGTGTATTCTCTCAACTATGTTGAGGCTCACGATGTATACATTGTATACATTCTTAAAACTATATTCTAAGAAGTTTTCTTTATGGTACAAGGCCTAGGTTTCCTACCTTAACAATGTCCAAGACCCATGGATTCATATCTACTATCCAAAACCTTCTAATGACATCCATGTCACCACTCAAAGGAAAAGGTTACTTCAAGAGGTCACGGCTGGTCATTTGAGTTGTTTTTCATGTTCATGGATTCCAAGAAGTTTTTTTTATAGTACAATCCCAATGTTTACTCCCCCAGCAATGTCAAAGGCCACACGACCCATACCTAGTGCTTGTAAGTCATGTGAGGTGATTTGAGGTATCATTTTAGGCCTTAGATGGATATAATATTTCTTTATGGACTAAGGCCTAGGTTTACTTCGCCAACCATGTGTAAGGCCTTGAGAACCATGTCTACTATTTAAAACCTCTCGATGGCATGATTATCCCAGTTTTTGGGCAGGGATACCATCAACAAGTCCTCAGTGGTAGTTTGAAGTGTCCTTATTGACCTTCAAAGAATAACGGATTCATTTAGGGCTGAAGGCTTGGGTTTCCTCCCATTTCCATGCATATGGCCCCAAGACCCATAACTACTGTAAACAAAATCACCAATTAATCGCATATCCCTAATCTATGGCCAAAGACCCCCTAGAGAGGTCAGGTGTGGTGGATTGAAACATTATTCTTTCGTCTGGATCCTTGGAAGCTTCCTTTAATATCTATGACCTAGGTTTCCCGATCGCTCAACCATGTCAAAGGTCTCTAAACCCATCATTAGTGATTAAAATAACCTAATGGTGTCAATGCCCACACACAAAGCTAAGAATGGCCTCAAGGGGTAACATATGGTAGTTTAAGGTGTTATTGGTGGTCCTAGATGCCCAAAAGCTTCAATTAGGGCCTAAAGTAGAGGTTTCATCCCTTGACAATGTCTAAGACCCCAAGGCCCTCCCTCCCACTTATATTTATTCCCCTCCCACCAATCCCTTCCCTTTATATTTGTTCTCCCTCCATCCCCCCCTCATATCTCTCCCATACCCATCCCTCCCCTCCCCTTATATTTCTCCTCCCTTCATCCCCCCCATCCCTCCCTCCCATGATTCCGTCTACAGCTTCCTCTGCCTCCTTTGACTCCCCCCCCTCTTAACCAATGTAATGTTGGGCCATGAGCCACCCCATAGATCGTTTGGATGGAAAATTGTGAGTCTAAATGGTATTATAATGGGATAAGGGTGCCATTATAGGTTTTTGGATGGGAGGGATGGGTCTCTAGACATTGACTATAGTCATGGAAGAGTAGACAATAAGTTCCTAAATCAACACACATGCCTTATAGATGGAATATTTGGCCTTTAGTGGGATATGGGTATCATTATGAGGTTTTATGCACTAAGGATGGGTCTCAGGGTCTTAACCATGGTAATGGGACAATAGTGTCACATAAACAAGTCTTAAACCACTACACATGCCCTTTAAAGGGGATATTTAGCCTTAATATGGGATATATGTGCCATTAGTCTATTTTATGCATTGAAGATTGTTCAGGAGGCATTGACTATGTTCATATAGGAACCATTATGAATATTTCCAAACAAGAGAAAGTTCTATAGACAATACCATGGTCCAAGGATAGGTCTAGAGGTATTAACCATTGGTATGGGGTCCATTATAAGGTTATAGATGTTTAACATATTTAAGTCTATAGACGTTTTTATTTGAGATTTGGGGTGGACTACCACCTATGTTTTTCCATCTATGCACTAGGACTGTAGAGATTGATTCTATGGTAGTCGTTCAAAATTAGAAATAAACAATATATATATATATATATATAAGTGGTAGCCCGTGAATATATAATATTTGACATGCACTAAATCACATATGCGATATGTGTTATATAAAAAACGTTGGGTTGCATGCTGTGGGCTAGGTTTAGTGTAGCAAAAGACATAATTTTTCTAAACCCGTGCATAGAGAACTGTTCAACCTGTAATTTAATCATTACTTACACAAATCCATAGGTTTTGTACAAGTTTGGGTGAATTTCAATGGGGAATGTACGTAATAGGGGTCGAAAGTTAGCGAGGAAGGTGCTTACACTGGAAGAAGCTGAAAAGAAAAAAGAAAAAAAGAGGGAATATTCAAGAAATCGCCGACATTCATTAGATGACCAAATAGTTCCCATTCCCGCTTAACAAATACCTGACGTAGAGGCTGAGGAAGATAATGCAACGTTAAAGGAAGTTGGTTATAGGGGATATGATATTATTGATCCATTATTAAATGGACAATCTTGTGAAGAGTTCAATAATTATGTTACTCCCGATGCAATTGTGACTCGACAACAACCATGCCAAGTGGTTCAATCTTCTAATCGAATTTGTCAGCCTGTAGTGGATGTAAACATCACTCCAGCATTTCAAACGACAATAAATCTCACATCAAAATGAAAGAGAACTCCCAAACGCATACAAGTGGACGAGAGCGAATTAACTTCCATGGAAGGTAAGGTGGCTAAATGCACTATCCTTTGTCGTTGTTCTCAAATAATGAAACAATATTTTGATAACAAATCCGAAGCCGGTAAATGCCAATTTTTTTTAGCTTTGCTTAAATCTAGAAATATGGCAACTGTTAGAAGAAATTTAGGCATAAGAACATTCAAGAATATCGAATCAAGTAATAACATTGTTAAATCTTGCTGCTGCATTCACATTGATTGGTAAAAAAACATGTCCACAGGACTGTAATGTGGCTCGTCGCGTATTGGCTGAATCAATTGTATGTAGATCCACAAGGCAACGTTGTTTACTTAAATGCACATCGCAAATTGTGCCTTTACATTCAAAGACACTTAAAAAATATTTAGTAAGAAGAGACAACCTTGATGTAGAGGGACAAATTAAAATATTATGGGAATTTAGCGATAGGTTTCCCCACAAAGACATGAAGTTAGTTGAATCAGTGAAGGGACTAATGCACACGTTTTGGCACGATAACACTAGGCCTTCTTCTAACACAAAGGATGTGTTAAAACACTATAGGGGTTTTATGAACAATGAACCTCATGTTAAAAATTATCTTGACATGACACAAACTCAATTGTTTGAGATGTTTAAAGTTTCCCATGCAGAGCTAAGGCTCGGGAAAAGATATTTTGAAAAATGCAAGCCTTGGTATGTTAGAATCAATACCATCTGAAACACTTGTTGCTGTAGATACGACATAGAGTTTGATCTATATTATCATACATTTGCACATATATGTCATTTTTTGCATCTTAACCATGTGCAGGAATGCTCAAGTACAGTACCGCCAATGTCATCCAGAGATTTTATCCATAGCATGATGTGTCTGAGGCAAGATGGGTAGACACATTACTTAAAACAATGTGTAGAGGGTTCTTGCAACATTTGCGTAGGGCTATCATTATGGTCTGATTGCATCCATGAGAGTGAAGGTCAAGCATTCGAGAATGAAATTGTTGAGAAGCAGAACAATCAGTACGAGACATATCAGCTACATGATGGAAAAGAAAGCAGGAAGATTAAATTGGTGACTTCATAGGTGACTTCATGTACATTAAGTTGGTGACTACATGTACATATTTTTATGTTGTTTTTTAACACTGTTTATTTTTTCACACCAAGTGGAAGTATGTGATCTTATTTCAGAGTTTCGTGGAAAGATCCAACTGTACCTTCAACATGTCGATATAGCATGGTGGCAAGATGAGCAATTCAGAATATGTCGAGACAACTTCCCTCTCGGAGCAACACTATAAGTGGTTGAATTTGCGGAAAATTACACCCTACAACCACAAAATGAAATAGAAAGTCAATACTATCACTCAGAGCAGGTAAGCATAATGGTCCATATCACGTATCGACATGGGCCGGATAGCAATGAAGAGAAACGTGTGATATTGAAAGAAAGTCACTTCTACATAAGTGACGACCAGACCCATGACATCCATTACGCACATCATTGTTTTAAATTATTCGATGATCATGTGATAGCTATGGATATACCGTTTTGTCATCGTTTCAATTGGTCAAATGGTTGTGCTGGACAGTTCAAGAATGCATGTGTATTTCAATGGTTGCGTTTGTTGCACATAAAATATAAGGTGCCACATATATGGAACTACTTTGAAACTGGTCATGGAAAAGGAGAGAACGATGGTGCTGGTACATGCATAAAAACTTCCCTTCGAAGGGAAGAGATGAAGTTTACAGGTGCTCGCCTTCGAGACGCTACATCTATAGTGAAATGGTGTGCATTTGTCATGGGAGAACAAGCGACAAGGAAACACCTAGTGCAGAGAATATTCTGGGAGGTGACCAATGTGGACCAATCCCAAACACATCGAGTGAACACAATTTATGGAACTCAACAATTTCATTCAATTAGAATCTCAGAAAAATCGACCCTACAAATTTGGACAAGATTGAAGGATTGATTTTGCAGTCCCTGTAGCATCGATGAATGGGATGATTGTGAGTATACAGATACAGTTGATACATGGGATCGAGTGACACTTGACACCAATTTCAAGGGGGTTAATGAAATAGATCATTTGGAAGATTATCAGACACACATTTCTACAGACTATGATCACATATCGGATCTCATACAAGTAGGTACAAAAAAGTAAATTATTAGTACCTAAATTAGAAATTTAATTTATGTATTGTTAACTCGACCTATTTCCTTTCACAAGTCAAATATATGCAATGGTTTCCCCAAAAAATAATGAATGGGGTTCTGACTATTGGTTGGCATGTTTCTTACAGGGGAAACAAACCGTTCTTGAACCTGTTATAGATGATGAAAATATTGAATTCCCAACTGGCTCGATGGTTATAAAAGGGGAGTAATTGACACTAGCAACACAACAAAAAAGTAAGGGTGGGTATGTATATTAGGATTATAGATGAGGAGCTATTGTATACCACTTCACCAACCTAGTATTTGGTATAAACATCAAGTTGCACACACTTTTGAACAAAAATAGGTCACATGTACGATCGTTGCTACCTCATATAGAGCACGAAAGATTGATGGAAACCATCGGTAGCAGAGATGATCCAGATGGCCTACTCGAGTGAGTGCATTGTCAGGTGTTTCTGGATTGTAAAGTGTGGCTAGATTGTCAGGTGCATTATTTAACCTTTAAAGTGCATGCTGAAGCACAATTTCAATTACTTAGCCTTAGTTTATTCCCAATGTAATAAACATGTGATCGACGGATACCATTCATAGGCATAATATTATTCAGAGGATACTGGACGTGCTATAAACATGATCGTACAACCTCAGGTGAGTTATCTATAAATCATGTTTGCACATTTTCATTGGGTTCTCTTTATTTTCTTACGAGTGTACTAATGTTTATCCTTTCATGTGCCTAGGATACAAACACCATCTATGGCACATTGGAGGTGCCAAGAATAACCCAGTGTCTTTAGACACCAACAAATAAAAATCGAAAAATAACATGCTCTTGAGTTGTTGAAATTTACTTTTTTTGATGTTTTTTATATTGATGTACATTTCATTACATTTTTGGGTCAACTCTTGCACCTATAGCATTGTTGGGTCAACGCATGAAAACCCTCGACCATGGCTGTGTTGGTAGGGTTCCCATATCGACCTTTCCCATATAGACTTGCAGGAGCCAACGACATGCAATTTTGTTGCTCCGTTTTTTTTTTCACTCCCAGACCGAAAGTAACCAAGTGTCCTTGAACGACATTTTCATGCAACTTTCAACTGAACATAGCTTGGAAACTTGAGGTCAGATCAAAGAACCGTTGACTCCATTGGTCTCCTGGCATGCGATTACCTCGAGTTGGCCCTCTCCCTCATGTTTTCAAAGACCAGTGACTTCATTGTGCTTTGATCTTGTAAACTACGGTTTTGCTCAGTTTCCTTCAATGCAACTCTATCATTGGTGGGTCAACTATGCAAAACCCTCGACTGTGCCTGTGTTGGTAAGGTTCACAGGCTATATTATTCTCATACTAAATTATAAGCCAACAACCCACTTAATAAAACTAGGGTTCACAAATTGAGACATGTAACTACAAACTAGCGTTTTATAACCTCTTTACAAGTCACTTACAAGTTATGAGATGGAAGTAGGGTTTTGTGACCTCTTTAAAAGTTATGAGATGGAACTAGAAACACATGTACATGTACAAATTGAAAACCAACTAGGGTTTCTTGAACTACAATTGCATGTTAGAACTAGGGTTGAGAAGTTATGAGATGGAACTAGGGTTTTGTGACCTCTTTACAAGTTATGAGATGGAAGTAGAAACACATGTACATGTACAAATTGAAAACCAACTAGGGTTTCATGAACTACAATTGCATGCTAGAACTAGGGTTTAGAAGTTATGAGATGGAAGTAGGGTTTTGTGACCTCTTTACAAGTTATTAGACGGAACTAGAAACACATATACATGTACAAATTGAAAACCAAGTAGGGTTTCATGAACTATAATTGCATGTTAGAACTAGGGTTGAGAAGTTATGAGATGGAACTAGGGTTTTGTGACCTCTTTACAAGTTATGAGATGGAAGTAGAAACACATGTACATGTACAAATTGAAAAACAACTAGGGTTTCATGAACTACAAATTGCATGCTATAACAAGGGTTGAGAAGTTATGAGATGGAAGTAGGGTTTTGTGACCTCTTTAAAAGTTATGAGATGGAACTAGAAACACATGTACATGTACAAATTGAAAACCAACTAGGGTTTAATGAACTACAATTGCATGCTAGAATTAGGCCCTGAGAAGTTATGAGAAGGAACTAGTTTTTGTGACCTCTTTACAAGTTATGAGATGGAAGTAGAAACACATGCACATGCACAAATTGAAAACCAACTAGGGTTTCAAGAACTGCAATTGCATGCTATAACTAGGGTTTAGAAGTTATGAGATGGAAGTAAGATTTTGTGACCTCTTTACAAGTTATGAGATGGAACTCGAAACACATGTACATGTACAAATTGAAAACCAACTAGGGTTTAATGAACTACAATTGCATGCTAGAACTAGGGTTTAGAAGTTATGAGATGGAACTAGGTTTTTGTGACCTCTTTTCAAGTTATGAGACGGAAGTAGAAACACATGTACATCTACAAATTTAAAACCAACTAAGGTTTCATGAACTACAAATTGCATGCTATAACAAGGGTTGAGAAGTTATGAGATGGAAGTAGGGTTTTGTGACCTCTTTACAAGTTATGAGATGGAACCAGAAACACATGTACATGTACAAATTGAAAACCAACTAGGGTTTCATGAACTACAAATTGCATGCTAGAACTAAGGTTGAGAAGTTATGAGATGGAACTAGGGTTTTGTGACCTCTTTACAAGTTATGAGATGGAACTAGAAACACATGTACATGTACAAATTGAAAACCAACTAGGGTTTAATGAACTGCAAATTGCATGCTATAACTAGGGTTTAGAAGTTATGAGATGGAAGTAGGGTTTTGTGACCTCTTTACAAGTTATGAGATGGAACTAGAAACACATGTACCTGTACAAAATGAAAACCAACTAGGGTTTCATGAACTACAAATTGCATGCTATAACTAGGGTTTAGAAGTTATGAGATGGAAGTAGGGTTATGTGACCTCTTTAAAAGTTATGAGATGGAACTAGAAACACATGTACATGTACAAATTGAAAACCAACTAGGGTTTCATGAACGACAAATTGCCTGCTAGAACTAGGGTTGAGAATTTATGAGATGGAACTAGGGTTTTGTGAACTCTTTAAAAGTTATGAGACGAAACTAGAAACACATTTACTAGTACAAATTGAAAACCAAATAGGGTTTCATGAACTACAAATTGCATGCTATAACAAGGGTTGAGAAGTTATGAGACGGAACTAGGGTTATGTGACCTCTTTACAAATTATGAGATGGAACTAGAAACAAATGTACATGTACAAATTGAAAACTAACTAGGGTTTCATGAAATACAAATTGCATGCTAGAACTAGGGTTGAGAAGTTATGAGATGGAACTAGGGTTTTGTGACCTCTTTACAAGTTATGAGATGGAACTAGGGTTTTGTGACCTCTTTACAAGTTATGAGATGGAACTAGAAACACATGTACATGTACAAATTGAAAACCAACTAGGGTTTCATGAACTACAATTGAATGTTAGAACTAGGGTTGAGAAGTTATGAGATGGAACTAGGGTTTTGTGACCTCTTTACAAGTTATGAGATGGAACTAGAAACACATGTACATGTACAAATTGAAAACCAACTAGGGTTTCATGAACTACAATTGCATGCTAGAACTAGGGTTTAGAAGTTATGAGATGGAAGTAGGGTTTTGTGACCTCTTTACAAGTTATGAGATGGAACTAGAAACACATGTACATGTACAAATTGAAAACCAACTCATGTTTTTTGAAGTGCAAATTGCATGCTATAACAAGGGTTGAGAAGTTATGAGATGGAACTGGAAACACATGTACATGTACAAATTGAAAACCAACTAGGGTTTCATAAACTACAAATTGCATGCTAGAACTAGGGTTGAGAAGTTATGCGATGGAACTAGGGTTTTGTGACCTCTTTACAAGTTATGAGATGGAACTAGAAACACATGTATAGGTACAAATTGAAAACCAACCAGGTTTTAATGAACTACAAATTGCATGCTATAACTAGGGTTTAGAAGTTATGAGATGGAACTAGGGTTTTGTGACCTCTTTACAAGTTATGAGATGGAACCAGAAACACATGTACATGTACAAATTGAAAATCAACTAGGGTTTCATGAACTACAAATTGCATGCTAGAACTAGGGTTGAGAAGTTATGAGATGGAACTAGGGTTTTGTGACCTCTTTACAAGTTATGAGATGGAACTAGACTCACACATGTATAGGTACAAATTGAAAACCAACTAGGGTTTAATGAAATACAAATTGCATGCTAGAACTAGGGTTTAGAAGTTATGAGATGGAACTAGGGTTTTGTGACCTCTTTACAAGTTATGAGATGGAACTAGAAACATATGTACATGTACAAATTGAAAAGCAACTAGAGTTTCATGAACTACAAATTGCATGCTATAACTAGGGTTTAGAAGTTATGAGATGGAAGTAGGGTTTTGTGACCTCTTTACAAGTTATGAGATGGATCTAGAAACACATGTACATGTAATAGGGTATTGTAGGGTATGATATGGTATGGTATATTAGTATGGTATGATATGTTAGTATTGTAGGGTATGTTATGGTATTGTATGTTAGTATCATAGGGTATTGTAGGGTATGTTGTTAGTATTGTAGGGTATGGTATGGTATATTAGTATGGTATGGTATGTTAGTATGGTATATTAGGATGGTATGGTATGTTAGTATGGTATCATGTTAGTATCATAGGGTATTGTAGGGCATGATGTTAGTATTGTAGGGTATGGTATAGTATGTTAGTATGGCATGATGTTACTATCATAGTGTATTGTAGGGTATGATATGATATGGTATATTAGTATGGTATGTTATGTTAGTATTGTAGGGTATGGTATGGTATATTAGTATGTTATGATGTTAGTTGTATGGCTATGATGTTATGATGTCAGTGTATGGAATTTAGGTAGTGTATGGTATGGTTATGATGTTAAAATGTTGAGGATAGCCATAATGTTAAAAAGTTGATGATAGTTGAATTTAGGTAGTTGTATGGTATGGTTATGGTTATGGTTATGGTGTCTATTGATTATCTCCCATGACTTACTTAATGGTTACTTGATCTTAGTTGGATGAGTCATAAATTCTTCCTTGAAGTATTGGAAATATTCAAATAGTTAGTATGATATGTCATGATAAGGTCTATAATATCATAATATCACATAGGTGAGCCACACATATCATGTTCCAAAATCAAGTCAACCATATATGTATAAATTTGAACCTTGCTTTATATTATGTATGTATACAAATAATGTTACAAAAATTGGCATGCCACACGGCCATAATACAAAATTCTAGATCAAACTGTACATTTGTGTCTATACAAACAAAAAGTTACATGTATGTACATCCCCCCTATACATTTATTCTATTTATCCTCCCTTTTACTGCCGCTGTCAATGTCTTCTGAGAAGTCTAGCTTTCTTTTTCGGCTACTCGGTGGTGATCCCCAATGTTGGACAAGAGGGACATGTCGCATTAGCAGAGACTATAGACAAAGCATAATTTGTAACTTAGTTTACCAACCTATAAAAATTCTATGTACATTTGTTCAAATTCCAAACCAATATAACATTTTTACTTACTGTACGTGAGTAAGTGATGGTGGGTTGAGGTGCCTCACTAGTAGCGACCCCAATTGGGTGCTCTTCAAGCACCACTTGCTTACTATCAAGCTGCATAAAATATATATATATATGTCAATGTCAAAAAATCAATGGGTGCACGAAAAAACATACTTACATTTCCAAATAAAACTATACTACCTGCATGGATAATGAATTTTTCAAAGAAAGCGAGACATATATGTACCTTGGGGGGAGGAAGAGGTGGGTGAGCGATGACCCTGATTGGGTGCTCTTCAATAACCACTCACTAACTATCAAGATTCATAAAATAATATATATGTGAATGTCAAAAAATAAATGGGTGCACGAAAAAAAATACTTGCATTTCCAAATAAAACTATACTACGTGGAGGGATAATGACTTTTTCAAAGAAAGCGATACATACATGTACCTTGCGGGGGGGAGAGGTGGGTGAGCGACGGCCCTGATTGGGTGCTCTTCAATAAATTCTCGCTCACTATCAAGCTGCATACAATAATATATATGTCAATGTCAGCATATCAATGGGGGCAACAAGCACTAAAACACAATATCAAAATTGTGACAGTTTTTTGTTGCTCTTTCCATGTTTTTCCATCACAATTGCGACAATAATGATCGTGACATTTCATGGATCTAACGACGAAATTTATATGCCATCGATATAGAGACAAAAACTAGCCACCATGTGTCTTCTGAACGGTGCCCTTGAAATTGATTTTTTAGAATTGAATTTCTACGTTTCGTCGCTCTATCGAGAAACATTTCGTCTCTATAGCGACGAACATATGGCAAAAAAATGCTTGAGAAAATTTAGTTTCCATGCCAAACCATGGATAAATTTCTTCGAACATTCGTCTCTCTAACAACGAAATCTGGAATTTGAACAAAAATTTATTCCACGCAAAACTGCCATGTGTCTTCTTTGCGACGACCTTTAAATTGATTTTTTAATTCATTTTCTATGTTTCGTCTCTCTATCAACAAAAGTATCGTCCCTATAATGACGCAAATATGGACAAAAAATGCCATGCAAAATTTTGTTTCCATGCAAAACCATGGATCATATGCGACGAATGGGTGTCCCTCTATCAACGAATTCTGGAATTTGAACAGAAAATTCTTCCACGATAAACCGTGGAAAACTAATCTCTATCTATGAAATATGAATTTTGAACGGTAATTGTTCCATGAAACATCATCGTTATAGAGACGTTATTCGTGGAAAGCAACTCGGGGTTTCGACGGTTTTGTAATACCCATGACGAAAGTTTGTCGATATTGAGACGAAACCTGGAGGTTTAAAAAAGTAAAAAACCATGGAAAGGCACATTCCTTTCCATGGTTTTGGATCTTCAATAAGTGCTTCTAATTGATGTGCCATCTCGTGGACCTTTTAATTCTATTTTAGACCAGATTTAATCAGCGGTACAAAGCAAATTTCCATAAGATAATTCCGTGCCACAAATTGGGGCAAACCTACCATGTGATTTGATGTTTTAGGGATGAGTTTAATACATGTAAATGACGAATTTTTTTAGATCTTATAAAACATAAAATGAAAGATGAATTAAGATTTAAAATGGCATAAAAGCTGTGATTAGTGCCTAACAAATCCAAGTTAGGAAGATGGGGTTAATTGAGGATATCATGGAGGCTTTAATGATTAAAGAGTAGATAGGGTTGAATGGTTCAAATCCAATCTGCTCCTTAATAACTAGATCCGCTTTAGAAATCTTCAATAGGAAAATCTAAGCTAGGCATTAGATATTTGTCAAACAAGAGCCATGAGGTGGCAATGTCAACGCAATTCCTAAAAATTATTACTACAAGACAAATGGTATAGAATGGAAATATACCTCTGTTTCAACCCCAACAAAGCTTCCCATTCCAAACTAAGAAATCTATCACAATACACTTGTAATATAACTACAAATGGTAGCTTCAGAGATGGAGGATAAAGGATAATTGCTCTTACTAGGTTTTAAAACTCGAGACTCCTCTTCCCCATGAGAAGGTTGGAAGAAGCTTGGACGACAGGGAAAAAACCTCCATTTCCACCCAAAAAAGGCTTCTCATGCAATCTTTTGGTTTGGTAGAAAATAACAGGAACAAAAACTTCCAAGATTTTGGTAGAAAATGAAAAATAAAACACAATTTTGAATAGTAATTTAAAGAAACGATGAAGAAATGCAGCCAAAAGCTGAAAACAAACAGTTCTTATAGAGGGAAAGTGGTTAAAAAACAGAGGTGGGCAATGCACAGAGAGAACATAAGAGTGATACAAGCAGGGAATGGTACAACAAGAACACAACAAAGACAGTTAAGTTTGATATTCTTATGTTTCTATAAAAACATTGGATAGGAAGCATGAGGAAGAGGCTATAAATGAAAATAGAAAAGTTATATTATACGACAGGTACAAGCAATTCATATAAAATATTAATGCCTAGGGAGAATGTAGGCAATGCAGGAACCCTTACCTTATCAATCGCCTTTCGCCAGGTCCATTGGCCCATACTGCTTGGAAAGAATTGTCCTAATAAATGGAAAACCACTATGTTGGCTAGCAATTAAATTTATAAATTAAATAAATAATCCATTCCTAGACCTATATACAAGTGGTCATTTTGCTAGGCATGGAAAATATCAAAATACTCTATGAAATAAAAAAATGGGCACATAATTAAATCAGCTAATGCTGTCTGGAAAGTGTGTTCTTGGGGTAATTCCATCAAGAGATGTGGTTCTGGAGTTACATTCCACATGTCCTATGAAGGAAATCAACAATCAATCTATCCAACACACATTTTCCACCAGAATATCAACTCACATTTAAATGCTATATTATAATACCATTGCCTCATTGATGTGGAAACTTGTGTTTGTATTCGATAAGATTTCTTTAACCATTGTATTAAAACAAAAAAAACACACAAATTTTAAAGTTTAAGACAGAAATATATTAAATACACATATAAATATTTTTTTACTAGAAATGTGTGGAAACCGTTAATACCACCATCATGTCAAATAATATAAAACAAAAAATAGAGGAAAGAGTCATGTTGTCTTACTATATGAATAAAATGTCACTTAATACTCCAGATAAATATTTGTTATCTATGAAATGTTAACTTTCCAGTAAATAATAACCCTCATGGGTGTGGCTCATTGGCGGTTCAGTTGTTATGAAGTCACTTGTTGTAAATTGGAGGTCACGAGATCAAATCCCACCCGGGTTTACCTATGCCCCATGTCTTGCGAAGGGTGTGGGGAACCTAGGGGTATAGTGGTAGCAGGAATGGGGCTCCAGTTGCCGATTCCCCTAGTTACTAAAAAAAAAAACTTTCCAGTAAATCGTATTTACATATGGAAATATTTGTTCTAACAGGATGCACTTTGAGGAGCTCATGGAATGCTTTTGTACCGCACATATTAATACATTTTTTTTACTTATAAAAAAAACTAAAGAAACGGTTTAGGGGAGGAAGTTCAGGGATGAACCTGCAGAACTATGAGCATGGGCTTGTTGTGAGAATCATTGCATGTGATGTTTCCATCATTATTCATTCTCCCATTGCATCTTCCACATAGACTTGGGGACTGCAGTGAATCTTTTTTGGCCCCTTTTCTATTATTTATTTCTCAACTTTTCTCCTAACAGTCCTTACAAACTCGGTGACCAAAATATTTTCAACGACATCCTCCAACTACAGATTCAAATTCAAACCATTAAGAAGCAAAACCCTGAACATGAATTTGTTGTCCTCAGGTTCAGGCTTGGGTTTCTTCTATCGCAATGCTTTCCTACACTTTGAATTTGAAAGAATTGATGCATGCAATGAGATTTGGTTAGTTTATATAGATAATTCTATGGTTGGGGTCGATGTATCACTAATTACTCAAAGAAATTATGCATGCACAACTGATGACAAGCTCTGGCGTTCCACAATTGGTACAAAGCTCTGCTCAGTAGCCTCAAAACCACTCTGAGAAAATCAAAATAGTTTGCTATAGAACATTCGGGCTTCAAACTCCAAAAATTTTCCATTATCAAAGAAAATCTAACAACCATGCTCAAGGTTTAATTGAATTGCAGCACATCCATCACATTCGGTTGATAGAAGAGGAGGAGGTGGAGCTTATGGAAAATGAAAAAAATAAGGATGGTGGAAACACACCCAATCCTTTTGCAGATGTAGCTATCAATAATGCTGTAAATGCTCATGTTGGCCCTATTGGATCTACATTTCCTGTAGTTATCAATCACAAGCAGAACTCACCAAGGTTGGTTTCTCTCTCAACATCTTTTTTATTTGACTATAATATTCCTTGGTCTGTCCTTTGTTGGTAATCTCTATCTTCTTCCTATTACTGCACATTGCCCTTTACAATGAGTATTTCCTTGCTTCTAGTTTGACATTTAATATTAGCTTTGAAAAGGGTTTATTGAATTCTAGTCAAATAATGGGTAGGGAAGTTCACAGCAGTGCCACAAATTTAATTGCAATGAAGTTAAATCAATTCCATTTACGGTTGGGGACCTAAGTTACACATAAAGGGAAACATGTGTGTGTTTCCAAACTGAAACACACTGGAAACATGACCACTCATTTATAAATATCACATTGTATTGGAACTTTGAAAGAATGGATAAGGATTATGAATACATGAGCAAGAACATTTAAATGACAAGCAAAGTTCCACCATCGCTTATATTGGGATCCTCACCATTAGTATCACCCTTTGCCTCCTCATCTAGCCTTTGGATCTACCTCAATCCTTTAGGGACATTGATTAACACCATTCAATTTTGATGAAACTACCTAATACAAGCCTTAAAATATCATAGAAAAAGATAATGCCTAATCAATGATTTTGGGTTGGGTGAAGGGTACATTTTTGCTAAGGCCATGATAAAGGAATTCAACAATCAATGGAACCAACATTGGGTTACGTAAAGGGCTTGGTGCTCTTGATTAAATGCCAATCCCATTCCTTGATACATGATAGAATCCAATCAAACGACTGGAATGTTGCCAATCCTGAAATCCTTTAAACTGTTAAGTCTGTTGAATTTTGAATGGAGTATGAAATTCTACTTTCTCCATATGAAGTATGATGAGGTTGGAAGCTTTCTAAAACATACTAGAACAGTTAGTGGTAATGTTAAAATTTTAAGTAAAAGGATAGAAAAGGAAAGATAGAGGAAATGTCAACTTTTACCAGCATTTTTGGTCAAGTCTAGTAAAAAACTGAGTCAAACCAAGTCAAAATAGGTAACTGGTAACACATTTCTAGTCTATACCACACATTTCTGTACCAAAATGTTCATGGCACGGCACCTATTCTGGTCTTTCTGGCAACTTAGCCATGGACTCTAGTTCCCTGGAAAATGCATTTGGTTGCATGGAACCTTCTTTCTAATTAATTACAAGGACAAACAACTATAACTTCTACAAAATTGTATTAGTGACCAATGCCTTTCAATCAATCACTTGTATGAATGAAGAAGACATGCTAAGTTGATTTAGTGCTTATAGATGCAAATCTAGATAATATCAAGTCAATGTATTTAATTCAAGATATATGGAATTAGTAGCAAGGTCATCCAGTAGCACTTTAGCATATAGGAGATCGTTAGTCGTGTAACCATATACAATTTATTTGCAGTATTTAACCAACCAATAACCTTCCATTCAAGTATGAGGACTCATATAAATATAGCAGCAATAATACAGTATGACAGTTCTAATTATGACAATTTTATAGCGGCAGTGAAGGTTACCAATGTAAGGTGTATAAGAGTTTTAGTTTTACATTCAATGTAAACCACACCACTCCAAACCTTGAACACTATTCTTAGCAATATAGGACATCCACCAAATTTATGTTCCATACTTGTAGCTATGTAAATAATTTAAATTTTTAGACTTTATTTATCTCTCTTAAACAATATCACCATTCAACTAATAGTTAACCTTTGATTCAGTTCAGTGTTTATTATGGTTGCAGGTAGGGGGGGCTGTCAAAGTTTGACAGTTTACAGTTTATTGCAGACTGTAGGCATCAAGTGGAAGTGTGTTAATATAGGGCTGTTACAGCCTTGTTTTCGAAATAGTTTCTAAAATGGTAACAACCAACATAGATTCCTCTCAAATAGAATACCTGGTGGCCCTTTAAAGAAAAAACATGGCATGGAGTTATCTTGGCACCTAAGAGAATTGGGTTTTTGAGTCCACAGAGCACCGGTTATTGTATTATAATTAACACAATAGCCACTTACATATCCTATTAAAAACATTCTCAGTCTAGCTTCGAACTGTCAATTCATTGGAATTTTGACATGATGCCCAAAAGGAATGAACAAAACTAGAAACAAACCCACATTTTGTAGAATGCCAACTAGATAAATACCCACAAAAATCATATGAATCAAATCCATATTTTATGGTGAGTATATGAACTTTATTACCCTTATCATAAGCCGTGATTTTTGCACAAATTAGAAGCAGCGTCAAGAATGTAAAATCATTAGGCCTCATCCCCATAATCAACGCTTGCCAATGCATCTTGAGAGCCTCTTGATCTTTCCCATTCAGAGCATACCCTGCAATCATATATCTGCACAAAACCACCACATTCCATTCATGCATATTGTCAAAGTATCTCACAACAAGCAAACACATGCATGGCAGTATTAAAATATCTCATTCCCTTCTTCCTTTTCCTCGATAACTGTTGGTTTTATGTCTCACATTGAATTTCCCAAGTTCACTTGGACAGCCCGTGCTTCATGCTTGCAAGGATATTTGAGCCATTTCATATACACCACATCCACAACAATGAAAAACACCATGAATAAAATAATAACACAATAGGTAATCAAGAAAAACATAGAAGGAAACAAACTTGAAGGTCTAAACATTGCTACCATTCTGGAGGTGGGGCAGGTGGTTCTAGAAGCATGGGCTCGCGTACGAAGGGAGTGGATGACGCACTAATAGGAAAAATACTTCACCCACCCTTCCTGTAAAAAAGATATCATAGCATGTTCCAGATCCTTCAGTGAAAGTTCGAAATCGAAAACCCCCAAATGGGAGCCGGAGCAGATCCTGTGCGGGTCTTCGTTTTTGAATGCTAATGAGCTAGTGTGAAGATGTTTTTGAATTCTACATTTTTTGTTTGATTATTTGCATATTTTATATTTTGTGTTTTGTTTTGTTTTTTTGTTTTTTTATTTTTCTTTTGTTTAGTTTATTTTGGGTTTTTTTTATTTGCAAATTTTATATTTTGTTGCATTTTAAATTAAGTATAGTTAAACAACTCTATGTTTTTAACTTAGTGTAGTTTAATTTAGTTTAATTTAATTCAACTAGTATTTTATCATAATTTTTATTGGTTGCATTGCTTGTAGTGAGATCCTATACATAAGTCCCTTCAAGGACGAACACGATGATGATGATCGTGATCATGATGATCATGATGACAATGAAGACAACAAAGATGATGGTGATGATGAAAAAAATGACGATGATGATGATCATCATTATCCTCATCATCATCCTTGTCATCGTCATCACCATCGTCTTCGTTGTCTTCATCGATATCATCATCATAATTGTCGTCGTCGTCATCATCGTCATCATGATCTTATTCATCATCGTCATCTTCCTTATCATCATCATCGACATAATCATCATCTTCATCATCACTTAACATCTTCATTATCACCATCATCATATTGATCATCATTATCATATCCATCGTCATCATCATAAACATCTTCATCTTCATCATCATATTCATCATCAACATCATCGTCATCCAATTCATCAGCATCTCCATTATCATGATCATCATCTTCATCATCATCATCATCATTTTCATTATCCTTGCCATCATCTTCATCATCATCATCATATTCGTCATCATCATCATCATTATCATCTTCATCATCGCAATTTTATGGGGAGCTCAGTGAATGAAGACGTCTACATGATAGGGGGAGCAGCCAGTTGAGTAAAAAATTAAGGATTGCTCCTAACACCCATTCCAAGGACTAATCTGACAATTCAATATGATCCGAGGAAGTAGTAAAAAAAAAATACAACTTTTTGGGCCTTGTGAAGCCTCTTGTTCTTAGATTTGTGCACATGAAGAATCAAGACTTATGGACCTAGTCCGGTGTGTTAAAAGAGGAAGATCCAAACTTAGCAGTTTGGTAGATCCATAAAGTGCATTCCTTACAGGAGTGAATAATCACTCATAACCATTCTATTATAATGTTGGTGAAGCTTAGAACAATTTAGTGAAGACCTGAAGACCAAGGTAAAGATCTTGTCATCACATCTTCATCATCAGCATCATCTTCATCAGCATATTCATTATCATCACCGTCACCATCATCATCATCTTCATCTTTATCATCATCATCATCATTCTCATCCTAATCATCATCATGATAATCATGATCATCATCTTCATCATCCTCATCCTAGACATCATCACCATCCTTATCATCCTCATCCTCATCATCATTGACCAAAAGAGATGCCATAGAGCGGAATCAATCCTCCATTCAAAGGTCCTTCCAAATTCCAATGGCTTATTTTATGAATGACCTAACGATCGACTTTTTCACTGACTCAACAGAGTTGTCCCTTATATAAGTTCAATAAACTATATTCTCCATGGACCGGGAGAGTAGAGACCGCTTTATATATGTATGGAATTTCATTAGCTAGAATAATAATAATGATGTATCTACACGTGTCTCTATATTTAGGGTGTTTGTTTTAATCACAACTTAGACTTCCTTATTATCTAGCTTAACATTTTTAGGGTTTGGATTTGGTCTTAGTTATATAGTCAACATTATCAATTTCCTAATTTTCTCTTGAAATGTGTTGTTAAAGATATATTAATAAATATTTATCTGTTACTCAAATTGACTGATTCTCTTGATGATGAACCTTGATAAAGGTTCATAATGTCAACATATCAAATGGAGTCCACAATTACCTTGGATACCACTCCTCAAACCTATCAACCCATAATTTAAGAGAAGATATTGTAAATATGTTTTTTGTACAAATAACACTTTTGAATCTGTAAGGTTCACAAAGATATTATAGTATATAATAGTCCTTGTTTTTTGTCTAACCTTTTCACATAAATATAAGATGAAAATTTGAAAAGATAAGTGTGGAATCCCTCTCAAACTTCTTCTTGTGCGAGATCCAAATACTAGTAAGATCCACATTGAAGTTTGAAGGAAAGTTTTTTCAATGTGTTTGAATAATGATTATATGCGCTGAGTTTTAAAAAGAGAAATGAGAATCCATATCAATCCCTCTCATTTGACATCTAGATGTTAGTAGACTCAAGACTAAAGTTTGAAACATAAATTTTCAAGTCTTCTAATACTTAGGTTTATTATGGTGAAGGAGATGCTTAGGGATTAGGTGGAGTTTGAAATTGAATGGCTAGTTACTCATGAACTATGTCCATATGGCTAGTTAATTTCTCATATCCCTTCAAAGTAAAATGAGACCTTCCCTTCAAATTTGATCCCTGGCAACCAATGATCAAATTTGAAGGGTGGGTCTTAATTTCAATTGGAAGGGAATTTATTCTCTCAGCCCTTCAGAGATGAAGGGAAATACAAATAATTGTACTTTAATTGACAAGTATAAATTAACCAAACCCTTTCACACAAAAAAAAATGAAAAAAACAAATATTGTTCTTTCATCGTTTGTTGTGAAAGCATGCATGTATGTGATGGAGGGGCCTAAGTCAATTGAATCCTTGCAACTCATTGCATGTCTGAGTCTAACAATCCACCTTTTAAATTGAACCAGAATACCAAAAGAAGTTTATTAATGGCTGATTTTAGAAAGTTATAGGTGTGAGTAGTTAAGTGCTTATGGCTCTAAAATTTGTTGTGTTTTGTACCAGTCCATGATTCACTGAATCCATAGTCATGGGTAGGAATTTAAATTATTTAATGAAAACAATTAATGTGTATAACCTCTATGTTGAGACCGTTTTCCATGCTGATGCTTGCCACTACCCTCTTTATTGTCTTACCAAAAGGGATACTGAGGAAAGATGACCTAAAATTATGGACTTCATCTTCAATGAATGCCTTGCAATCACATTGATAAGGAGTGATAAGAAGATCATAACAATCCAACTTGTCAAATATCAGTTGATAGTGTTAATTAAAGACTTATAAGGTAAATTTAATATAAGACTTACTTATAGTTCTCTCTTACTCTTTGCATCTTGACAATTTAATATTTTATGGTTGTCTTTGCGCCTTGACCCAATTCGTATTATAAGGTGAAGATGTGCAGACATAATAATCCTTAGTTATGACTATGAGATGAGGATTTAAAGAGAAGAGGATGTAAAAACAAGTAATTTTTATAAGTATTTTAGTAGCGCTGAGGACAAATGTCGTGAGAAACCACAAATGTTTGGAAGGAGTACGGAGGGAGATAACATCACGATCATGCCACTCATCAAACTATGAGCTGACCAATAATCATATCCCTCGATTCCATTTGTGACACTCCTTAGGTGAAGATCATATCCAAAGCATCACGGATTCACCAGCCTTCCCGACTCCAGAGATCCGACACCTGGCTTGCGTAGAAAACAGAGGGAGATCAGGAAGTTCATATATTTGAAGCGACAAACATGGCCTCTACATGAAGCAAAGGGATGCGGCTAGCCGAAACCGTTCCGAACACCACCATCAGTTTAAGTGAAAAGGCACAGAATGTCACGTCCAAACATTACGATCCATGTGGACAACAATGCAGCATCAATGGAGGCGGCATGACAGGATTCTCAGCAGAAAATAGAGATCCCTACCCACATGTCCACTCGTGCTGCCATTATTATGACCAGTCATCTCTATATCCATCTTCATCTTCATCACCCTATATAAACACCACCTTCACAGGATGATTAAGATGCATACGATGAATCAGTAATTAGAGACAATGGTCGAAGTGTTATTCTGCTAAGAGATTCTGAGAATTGTGAGAGAGTTGAAATGGTGATATGCTTTGAGAAGCTTGTGAGTCTTGGGGTGTTGATGGTTGGTGATCTTGATTCCACACTCATATGTCGCCCTATTTTTTCACACCAGGAAAGTGCCAACCATCGGGGCCTAGCTGTGAAGCACTTTGAATGTTTCTGGATAGTTGTACCTCCTGTTGCACGGTGCCTGAGTTTTCATGTCTCAGGAGTGTCCCCCTAGAGACCTTGGAAGAAGTCATGACTTCCAAAGTCCCAGTACCTGGTGACTGTGTACAATGACAACCAGTGGGAGAGAATGCTCATGCTGGGGTGTCCGGTGTTCGAAGTCTTCATCACCTCGTTTGTTAACTCCACTTGCAAACTTTTTCTGAGGTGATGAGGAGGTGGAAGACACTCCCCACTGTATGACCTGTAGGAGAACCCATGCCATGGGAGGTGGGGAGTACAAATATGCCCTTCTCCATGCCCCCTCATACAACAGTATTACTAGGACAGAGGTGGGTTGTAGAAAAGGCAAAGCATGGAAAGGATATAAACTCCTTTTCTAGTCTGGAAACCATGTAGAAAGGTGCCTTTGAGCATGAAACACACACCCAGGGAAGGACACATTTATGATTCAATAGACAAATGAGTGGTTGAGCCCAATGGTCCATATATAATGTCTATTTTAATATATGTAAACCGTGGCAGTAGTACCATGCTCTAAGTTGTTAGTAGTTGATTATGACTAGTGTAAACAGTTTCATGTCCTGTTTCGAGGATTAGCCTTGGAGACAAAGAAAGTATAAATTGCTCCCCAAAAAGGGGAGAAGGATTGGGAATTTTAAATAGCAGAGGCTCTCCACTGTAATGTGTTTCAAGCTTTCTAGATATGAATAAAATTGCAGAGGAATGATAATCCTTTCATGGAAGAGAATCCTCATGTGTCGTCTTTTTCTTCAATAAGTAACTTCTTTACATGAATATTTATCCTATTTTTCATTCCAGTTTTTATTTGCTTTTCATGTTTGAGCATTAGTGTATATGGTCCAGAATTTGTGTTGTATGCTCTCGACACATTGTTCAAGAATTTTTGAACATTTTCTTCTAAAGTCATGCAAAATTCACCCTGGTTAGGTGCTCTGTGTGATGGACTGTTTTCTCCTATCTGCTAATCACCTGCTAAATATCTCCATATTGAAGGATGGATGAATTTCTTGCCTCTGTCCATAAAATTTCATGATTCCTTACCTCCTGCAACATATTTCAGACTGGATTGTTGACTCCATTGCCCAATGGTCCCCTCCATGATCGTCCCACCAGACTTTATAAAAACAAACTTGTTCTATTCATAAATTTGACCTTCTGACTTGTCTTTGATTGAATATCTTGCGTATGAAAACTCTGTAAATAGTGAGACATCCCTCTCTGAATTAGCCACCAATTAGCTTACTGCATGCCTATTGAGTTACAAGTGGTTTCCATTTTCATACATTGAGTTTCCCCCATCTTTATCATGATAATGGGGCTTGTGGTTGTTGTTGATATGTATATATTCAATTAGCATTACTAATTGTATATCACATGTATGTAAGGATGAAAAATAGAAATTGGGGATGCATAAAAACAACCCTCATATTCATAGATAAATTCATAAAAATCCAAAAGACAAAGAAAATATATCAGGGTTACACATTACAATTTATAATTGTCATAAGGAAAATAAAATCGCTTACTTGAGCCAACTGTAGTTGTGGAAGCAAGATAGCGTAGACACCACCCTATGAACAAGAATCAACCGTCGCTCCAGCAGCAACCATACCTACAAATTCCCAAGTTATACCAAACCCTAAAATATCCAGGGTAAAAAACTATTGAAGAAAAACTACAACAATAGATTTTACCTCGAGTTGCCATGTCGAAATTACCAAGGATTCCATGCAAAAAACAATGAGACCACCCAACTATACAAAATCCACCCTTCCATGAGAAAAATTTTCAGAAAAGTGGTCAAAATTGGTCCCAGTAGCCTTAAGAGAATTGGTCCCAATAGCCTTAGTCAAAATTGGTCCCAAAAGCCTTAAGAGAATGCCTACCACAATTCATGGTTTTAGAAGAATGCCTGCACCATGGTACCGTCCTATGACTAGTTGGTTTGGATACCTATTCATGATTTGAGTTTGCTTTAATTTTTCTTGAGGAGAAAGATATAGGCTTGCCAAAACAGGGTGTTTCACTGGTGGATGCAAAAATGTCTACGTAGCCTCAGAAAGATGCCCGCCCTAAATTATGGGTTAGAGTAAATGCCTGAAACACACGGGGGTATTGTAGATTGGTCTTCAGCCTACCTAACCATGTCTTCAGATTGTATTGGAAGTGGATGAAGAAATAGTTATGGACTTGCCAAAAGGGTGTTTTAAGTAGATTAGACTAAATTGAGAAATTTATCTAAGTATGGAATTGGTGTTAAATCTGCCCAAGTGGCCTCAAGGAAATGTCCGCCATGCCTCATAGGATGATGTGAAAAATGTATTGAGAATGTGAGTCTCTAGAGTTTTTTAGGGAGCATACAACCATCTCACTTTCCTTACCAAACTACAACATATATTTAAGGAAGAATTAGTCCCAATAGCCTTAGTCAAAATTGGTCCCAACAGCCTTAAGAGAATGCCTGCCACAATTCATGGTTTGAGAAGAATGCTCACACCATGGTACCATCCTATAGCTAGTTGGTTTGGATAACTATTCATGATTTGATTTTTCTTTAATATTTCTTGAGGAGAAAGATACAGGCCTGCCAAAACAAGTTTTTTCACCGATGGATACAAAAATGGCTAAGTATCCTAAAAAAGATGCCCGCCCTAAATTATGGGTTAGAGTAAATGCCCGTAGCACATGGGGTTCTTGTAGATTGGTCTTCGGCCTACCTGACTATGTCTTCATATTGTCTTGGAAGTGGATGAAGAAACAGTTATGGACCTGTCAAAAGGGTGTTTTAGGCAGATTAGACCAAATTGAGAATTTGTCTAAGTATGGAATTGGTGTTAAATCTGCTCAAGTGCCCTTAAGGAAATTCCCACCATGCCTCATAAAATGATGTGAAAAATTTATTGAGAATGTGAGTCTCTAGAGTGTTGTATGGAGCATACAACCATCTCACTTGCCTCACTAGAGAGTCTCTAAGGAGGAAGATGTCAACCTGCCAATAGTGCCTCCAAGACATATTTGCATTATTCCAGTACTGGCAAAACTTCCCAAGTGGCTTCACGAAAATGCCTGCCAAAGATTGTCTTGATGATGAAATTTTTTTATGAGGGTATGGGGTTGTTCTTTGATGAAGTGGCTATCTTGCCATGTTCTTAGTTTTTGTTATGGCTATCTTGGCCTCTACCGATTGGGTGTCTCACACCTCAAATTGGATGAAAATAAAAATCTCATCACATTGACCTGGGGTTTGATAATAATTCTGGTAAAAATGTGTAAGTGACCTCAGTAAAATGCCCTCCATTTCCAGTAGTTAGTGGATTAAATTGTTCTAAGAGTATGGGTCTCTAGAGTGTTGATTGGTGCATCTAACCACATCATTATTTTGTCCAAAAAATCTTTGAAGATGAAGTTACCAGTATGCCAAAAGTGTCCTCTAGCTTGTTTTGCTCCAGCCCAGTAAAATGCTCGCTCGAGTCAGAAGAATATGAGTCTGAAGGGGAAATAATTTTGGTTGTGCTGAATGGGATGTACTACATTATCTGGTATTATTGGTTCAGGAGTTGGTGAAATTAAAAATCACTCATGTTGACTTAGGGTTTTATAATTTTGTCCAAGTACTAAATCTGTAGTTTAAGATGCTATTTTCAAATGCCCACCAGATGATGTGTGTGTCTCAATTAATTCATCAAATTACATGTATTTGTTCCTTGTTGAAGTGTTTATCCAGTCATGGTTTCAGTTTTCCCTATGGAGGTCACATCAATGAAAAATTAGGCTTCCATGTTGAAAACAAATCATGTTCACATAGCGTATGAGTTTGCCCGCACATAGCTTAAAAATATATAATAATTTTTTTTCAGATGCCCGCACAAGCCAGAGATTTAAGTAGAGATTTCTCATCCAGTTAATTAAAAAAAGATGAAATAAATAAGAGACATAAACATAACAAAGTTTATTATTTAATTAACATACATAAATTTAATTTATTTTGAACAAAATGATGCTTTCTTTCACAACCTACAAGCAGTCTCATATTGATCACTAAAAACGTTGGATTCGAAGATGAATTCTCTATAATGTCATTTTATATGTCGATAAATACAAAACTCCACCATACAAAAAAAAATCATTAACTTTCGATAAATACATATATACAGTGATATGCCAACTAAAAAGCATTTTTCATTATATGCCGATAAATACAAAAATCCATCATACAAATATTGTTTTTCATAAACTATCGATAAATACATATATACATTGATTTATACATGTCTAGCATGTTTCAGAGATGGCTGCAATCCATCCTCTTGAGTAGAAGACAAATATGAATTGTATCTCTTGCCTTTCGTAGAAGACTCTAATTGTACTGGAGTTGGACAAGGAACTTATTGCGATTTATTTTGAAGCTCTTTAACTCTCTGTGAAACTTTTTTTAAATTTTCATGCAAAACATTTTTTTCTGCCATCAGTTTGTTCAACATTTCCACATTTTTCTTATACTTTGTATATTCATGTTCTTCCTTGACCTCCAATTTGTCTCTGATATGTTTCAACTGGTTTTTAACTTCAATCAATTCATGTTTCAGATTATGTATTTCTTTCTCCTGCTCTTTTTCCCTCAACTTTGTCTCGTTGGGAAGGACAGAAATTGCACTCATCGTAGCAGCTGGCCCTTTTAATTCCTTCTCCAAATCAACAATTATATATTTAAGTGTTTGAATTTCCATATCACATCCCAAATGCTGAACGTTTCTACCTTCTAAGAGTTTTGATTCCATCTCCCTTATTTTTGCATCTTTTCCGACCATCTTCTCTTTCATTTATTTATGTAACGGTGATGAGCCATACAAATCACCTAGTGAAATGCTCACTGAGAATCTTTCTTGTAGCATCTTCTCTCATCTTGCTAAGGACTTCTCTCGCTCTTCTAAGGACATTGTAGCTCTAGGTGTATTTTTCCTTCTGCCCTTACCCTTACCCTTACCCTTACCATCATCTCCTTTGGTACCCTTACCTTCACCCTCACCACCTTCTTCATATCCTTTGGTGCCCTCTACTTTGTTTTTTAAGTTTTAAAGTTTCAGAGATCCTTGCTAACCTTGTTCCTTTCGGCTTATCAGCTTGCCTAGAAATGGTTTTTCTCAAATCGAAAATTATTGATTCTAATTCTCCAACTTTTTTTCCATGGCTTCCCTCTCACTCTTTCAACTTCAACTGATATTCTTGTACTACCTATTCATATTCTTTAATTTTCTTCTCCATTACCTGTAAAGGACACATTTCTATCCTCACTGGTGGTACATTGAGAACAGGTGGTATTTTTTTCAACTCTTCTTTGAGTTCACTCGCTTCAGCATTAGCTTTTTCCAAAGCCTCTTCATATGCAACCATCATGGACTAAATTGATTTTTGAGAAACATCGGTGTGTTTATCTATTTCTTCGGATAATAATTTAACTATTTCTTGTTTCCCTTTTATAATTCTGTCAGCTCTGAAATGATTATCCACAACTGTCATCTTCAACGCTGCTATCTGTTTTAGGCATTGTAAAATATTATCATCTTTTCTCAAGCACTCTTCTGCCCAATTGCATATATAGGAATCTTGTTCCTTGAAATGCTCCATTTTATCATATAGGATGAACACCTACCTACTATCAACCTTATATGATGCAATGTCTAAATGCATAGCGGAAGCCCCTGATTCTGATTTGGAAGAACAATCATACTCAATTGTGAACTACTTAGGAGGAATTCTATCAAGCATGTCTTGAGGAATGGAAAAGTGAGCAGTAGTTTGTTCCATTTCGTTTCCTGTCACCTCCTCCCAATGGCCTCTATCTACATGCCCCTTAAACTCTTTCAAAGTTATGGCAGCATGAATTTCATCATTTGTGACCAAATCAGGACACTGTACTCGTAAGTCAGCATGGTGCTCAGGACTTTCTACTGGCCATCCCTCGTTCTGTTCAGCAGGGTGTAATGGTAATTCCCCATGGTGCTCAGGATATTGTATTGATTCCTCGTTCTGCTGAGGAGATTGTATTGGCACTTCCTCGTTATGTTCCTTGCTTGTAAATTTCTTAACGTATGTTTTATGAACAGGTGGTTTTGGCAAAGATATTTTTCCATGCTGGTTGATATCACCAATCTCTGTTTTAGTAGCATGGGGTCAACATAAATCAATAATTTTTGAAGTGTGCCCGGGAAACTAAATTTAACCTTCCTTAATTGGCTCTCTTTCAGGGTATAGTGGAGTTTCTTAGCTAGTATATAAGGAATATCTACATGTATACTTCCACCCAATGTATCACTACTCGCATACATTCACCCGAAATGTCATCCCTGTGATGATTCAGAATTGTCCTAAGGACAATCTGAATCAAAGTTTTGTATATTCCGGGAGGGACATCTTGCATTTTTAAACCATTCCTCGGAACATTTACTTCTTGCCCACAAATTTTACTAGCCATCTGGTTCTTCTCCTATCTGGGGGTTTTCCTTGAGCTTAAAATTTCTCCCCCTCTGTGTGGAATATTTGTAGCTCGGGAAACCAAATCAAGGTCGAGGTATACCTGCTTCCCAAAAATTATGAGTTCCGTATTCCCAGCATCATATTTCGAAATTGCCTCATCTATCTCCTCATCAACATAACTAAACATTCCCCACAAAAGTCAAAAACTTCTGCTTTCCTCAGGATAGTTTCCATACCTGCTAGGCACATCTTTGCATCTCTCCATGCATCATATTTCTCCTAGAATTTTTTTACTGCTACCGTATCATCTGTGGATGACTGTGTTTCAACTGGGGTTGCAGAGGAGGATTCCCACATTTCAGCTGGGCTCTTCATGCTGGACACCCCTCTTTGAATATCGGCCATGGTTTTCCAGGTTCAAAGCGGAGGTGAGGTGATGCACGCATACTGTATTTCAGGCTCACAAATTCTCCCCGTAGATTGATTTTTCAGGCTCACAAATTTTGCTTGTAAAGAGGTTTTCAAAAACAAATCAACACTTTGCTTGGGTATGCACTTTGGAAATAAAAACATATAAAAAAGGCATTGGAAATAAAAACATATAAAGGTCATCGTGACATAAAAGATATAAACATGTGCCTCTACTCTTCAACAATTAAATATCATTCATGATCTTCTTCTTCATCCAACTCAACATCTGTATCAGGATTTGGTTTAGAATACATATTCATGAAAGGCTCATTCACATCAACATCATCATCAATGGCATCTTCACTAATATAGTCATCTACATCGTCAATGAGATCATAATCTACTAGATTTGGATGATCTACCTCTTCAAATTCTTCATCGAACACATCGACTGTACATTACTTGTCTTCCTCTTGGATCGTATCTAACAACGTATGACCAACCTGCTTTACCTGGTACCTCTAAGTAAAAGAGTTTCTTACATTGACTTAGAAGAACATAAGGCTTTGTACCCGGTTCAAATGCCCTTGTATTAACCATGGCAAATCCATTAGCATGCTCAATAATAGTTCTTTCAGGATCACGTTCATGCATCCGTAGCCTGTACCACTTCACCTCAAACAAAACTATTTTAAAGGAATTAAAATCACACTCAATTATGTCCTCCAAATGCCCATAGTATCTATTCTTAGTTTCTTCTAGATGTCAGTCACTTCTAGAGGAAACATTGGTGACCTTAAACACTGCATTTATCCCACAATTCGAGGTTTTCATCTTATCATCCAACATTTTGATACAAAATTTACGACCATTACACCACATAACCTTGTGATGTTTCAAATGCAACATTGACAACAAGTAAAAAATACATTGTGAATTAATAAACATCATATAGAACTTAGAAAATATATTTGAAAACTTAAACAAACTAAATACATTGAAAAAATGGGAATTAACTAGAAAAATCCGGGTAAACAATTTACTTGCCCTTTTATCTTTTAAACCATAGGCTAAATCAACTTCCCTTTGCGACATAAAATCAGGAAATTGATGTCGATGATGATGAGCTGTTTTAATCATCTCACTCACCCCTTCCCATGATAACCTACTGAAGCATTCTTCACAATCTTCTATCCAATGCTCCATCCAATCAAGGTTGTTTGCAATGTATAAATGTAAAGCATCCCACACTCGAGCAACTATATGAAAAAATAACAATTCACTATCATTAATTAGATATCATTACATGCATAGTTTAATACAGTTGAATATGCAGGATTAATAAAAAAAAAAAAAATTAGTATGATAAATAAAATTGAAAAAATACATGATATATTAATTCCACAAAATCTAATAATTACCTTTCACAGTCCTCATTGTACCTTTCCCCAATAGGACCCCCCCTTCAAATTTGTTGATGGAGTTGAGATGCCAAATGCAAGGCACATTCATATTTTCTACTAATTTAGGTATATATTCACTAATATACACCATGCATTGATATACCATATATCCGTCAACCATAGAACCCTCAGGAAGTGCTCTTTCTCTAACAAGATCCTTCAATGACTTCAACTACCTCTCCACCATCCACATCAACCTTGTGTGTACCGATCGACATAATTCAATCTCCTCAACTTGGTGTATGAGGTAGTGTTCTTGTGCATTGAAAAATGCTGGAGGTAGATACTATTGCATTTCACACATTAGTCAGGGAATTTCTCTCTTCCAATACCTTATATCTTCTTTATGGATTTCTTTTGAGGAAAGCCACCTACAAATGATGCAATAAAATAATATCAAGCCATATATACAATTTGTGGGCAAAACATAATATGTCAATATGTTCCACAGGAAATCATGGACCAAGTACATTTTCCATGTAAAACATTAATTACTTACCTCATGTATTTTCCAAGAACATAAATAATTTGGTTTATGTTGTTGTTGAAGTCGTTTGGGAGAGCTAAAGGTAGAACATACTGTATCAAAAAACACATAATTATTATTTATTTCCAAATAAGAGAATAAAATTATTAAAATAGTGCATACCAATAAGGAAATATATTAAAAACTCACAATTACCTTAATGAATGTATGCCAATCATGCGTTTTAACCCCACAAAAATCACCTTTTTCGTTAAGATATTCTTTATGTTAGATGAAAACCCCGTTGGAAACCTGATTTTTTTTATAACCTCTTTTACAATATTGCTCTGTTTCTCCGTCAAGCACCAAGGAAGACTAATACTCTGTTGACAAACATCACCATTAGAATTAATGATCACACTTTGCAATGCATGATTAGCTTCTTGGATGTCACTACAAATCTTTCCAATTCTTTCTTTGTCAGTCCTTCCATCTAATATTCGCCATAACTATTCTGTTATGTTCTTCCCGATATGCATTTTATCAAAAAAATGAACTATTTGTAGGTGCTTGTGAGGAACCTGCAGCAAACAAGTAATCAAAACACACGATATAGCAGCAGAACTTAGAATCACTTTTATATTAATCACAAGCCACTTCGAGGGGGCAACCTCCTTTGAGCAAGCTCAATACAAAATAACTTCACGGTGCCTTCCTTGGCCTCAACACAC
>LPNX010091276.1:295482-327864 GCA_001517045.1 Pseudotsuga menziesii
TCTCGGAAGGGGTGTTGTTTCACCGTTATTGCGCTGGCAGGTATCAGCTTCAACCACCATCTGTTGAATTGTCCTTGTCATGCCCTGCCAAAAAAAGTTGCGTCGTGCCCGTTCATACATTTTGAGAAAACCAGAGTGCTCCGCTGACGGAGAAGCATGGAGTTCATAGAAGATAGCTTGTTGAAGAGCTGTGTTCTAGGGAAGCACCAGATGACCCTTGTATCGCAGTGAAGCACCATCCCAAGAGTAATGTGGAACAACAGAAGGGTTGTTGGCCAAGCGTTGGATGATGTGAGATAATGAAGAGTCATTGACATAACCCTGCTGAACCGATTGCAACCAATTTGGAACAGGCATAGAAATAGCGGAAAGAGAACCTTGGTCATCAAATGTGCGAGAAAGGGCATCCGTCACAAGATGGTCCGTACCCTTCTTATAAGTGATCTCATAGTCATAACCCATGAGGTTGCTAACCCATTTCTATTGTGCTGGGGAGGATACACGCTGTTCTAGGAAATATTTCAAACTCTGGTGATCAGTCTGGATGTAGAAATGAGTCCCTGAGAGGCAGGGTCGCCACTTGTGTACTGCATGCAAAATGGCCATCATTTCCTTCTCATATGTAGAGGCAGCTAAATTATTACTGAAAAGGGCTTCGCGGGTGAACGCAATGGGGTGTTCATCTTGAAGGAGAACAACACCAAGTCTATTGCCGCAAGCATCACTCTCAATAGTGAAGGGCTTGGAAAAATCGGGCATAGCTAGAACGGGTGTAGTACACATAGCTTGTTGCAGCTTGTCAAATGCACGCTCAGTAACATGTGTCCATGTAAAAGCATCATTTTTCAACAGCGCAGTTAATGAAGCTGCAAGCTTCCCATAATCCTTGACAAAATTGCGGTAGTAGCCAGTCAACCCCAAAAAACCACGAAGGATCTGGAGTGTCTTAGGAGGTGGCCAATTGTTCATGGCAGTGCTTTTGGCAGGATCCACACGAACCCCTTGTGCTGAGATAATGTGCCCGAGATACTCAACTTCCTTTTGGCCAAAAACACATTTAGACTTTTTGGCATGGAGATGATGATCAGAGAAAAGTTGCATTATAAGAGCCAGATGCTGGAGATGTTCAGCCCATGTTTTACTGTAGATGAGGATAGCATCAAAAAATACCAGAATGAATTTCTGCAAATAGGGCCTGATGTTGGGAGGAATGCTACCAAGGAGGAGCTGAATACAATGGTCCTCTGGTCGTGAAGGTGGAAGTACCACTGGTTCAGCAAAAACACCTATATAGCGATCCAGAATTTGTTGGAGATCCAAAGGAGTAGTGGGGGCCGCTGAAGGTTGCATTTGAAGGGAATGGAGCTGAGCAATGACATCATGGGAACTCTTCTTAAGGATTTTTTCCAGGCGATGTGAATTGATGATGCTGAGAGACCCTGGTTGTAATCCCTTCAATGTGTGTTTGTGTCCATCGAGGGAGAACTGCATCCAAAGTTTAGCAAAATCCCATAATATGGGGCCAAATGTGCGCAGCCATTGAGCGCCCAAAACCACATCACATCTGCCTAAGGTCAAGGCAAACATGTCAGAGCAGAGGTTATAATCTCCCATAGAGATACGCACATTACGACACTTCCCTTTGCAAGGTAAGGTGCCCCCATTGGCAATCATGACTTCAAAGTTGGAGGAAGGATGGATAAAACAATCAGCTTGTTTGGCGATCCGAGGGTCAATGAAATTATGAGTGCTGCCAGAATCAATGAGTATTGTAAGAGGAAGCTTCTTGAAGTAACCACGTATCCGCATTTTTTGGGGGGCAGTGACTCCAGCTAAAGCATGGAGGGATATCTCGGGTTGGTCGTCTTGAGATGGAGGGTCAGTAGGCAGCTCCTGAGTGTCAACCGGGGCATCCATTACATCGACAACTTCTTCACCAATTTCAGAGGCAGGTGGAGAATCCACATCCAAGAGATAGATCTTTTGTTGAACACATCGATGTCCCCGACTGAATTTCTCATCACAATTATAACAAAGCCCTTTTTCTCTGCGTGCCTGCATCTCTGTTTCAGACAAATGCTTGATTGGAGGTGAGCGAGGAGCTGACGGAATGGGAGGTCGTTGAGAACCCATATTTTGGAAGGGAACAAAAGAGGATTGGGAGCATTGTTGGGCTGCCATCTTGTCTTCAGCCAACTTAGCCAACCCCAGGGCTTCCATCATTGTGTTGGGACTGAACATGTTGACCTCAGAGCGAATTGCATCCTTTAGACCACTGATAAAACAACTCCGGTAGAAGTCATCAGGTAATCCTTTAGTGTGATTAGCTAGTTTCTCAAATTCAGTTTGATACTCTTTCACAGTGCCAGTTTGGCGAAGTTTAGTGAGAGCTCATGTGAAGTCATCAAAAGCACTCGGACCAAATCGGTGCAAAAGGAGCTGACAAAAAGCAGGCCATTTTGGCTCTTCATGAGCCTTGATGT
The DNA here is from genome assembly GCA_001517045.1 of Pseudotsuga menziesii. Lineage (NCBI taxonomy): Eukaryota > Viridiplantae > Streptophyta > Pinopsida > Pinales > Pinaceae > Pseudotsuga > Pseudotsuga menziesii. The sequence continues at coordinate 297,966 of LPNX010091276.1, forward strand.
ACCAACGATACCATTGAAGAGCTTCTTGTTCCAAATGAAAGGAGGCAAGTGGAACTTGGTGGAGATCAAAAGTATTATGAAGGCTCAAATACTGTTCTGCACGATAGATCCATCTAGTCGGATCAATACCATTGAAGTGCGGAAAATCTAGCTTCGGATCGCGAAAATTGCTGGAAGAAGAGAACCCATTGGTTGATGAAGACTCGGACTGTCATCTGGTGTTCATAGTGGAATGTTCAAGATGGAGACCGAGAAATTTGTCATCCAGTTCCTGGAGTTTGGCTTGGATGGCTGCAAGTGCTTCCTCCATGATTTTTGCTCCTGTGCGGGTGACAACCATAAGCAGGAGATTTGTCAGGAAGGGATCTGCAACGGCGCGGAAGTGATCGGCAACAGGTGGATCTGCAACGACGCGGAACTGATCGGCAACAGTTCTGGACAGAGGAAATCTGCAATGGTGCAACTGAAAATAGATATGGACCTTAGGTATGTGCGGATTCCTATCGGTTCAAGGGATTCACTCGGCTACCAATGTTGTCTGATGGCTTGCGTATTGGGGTAGTACCCCTCACTCCACGGCTTAGGTAAAACTGATAACCGCTTGGCCACAGACGACAGCTCTTGGTTTACCTCACGGGTGGGAACTAGTCAATCAGGTAGGGGTCGTTGCCCTTTTCGCTGGCAGGTCCTCTCAATGGGCTAGCTACTTTGGGGTTCTTGTGGTACTCCTCACAATGAGTTTTAGGGATTATTCCCAAGTACTTCCCACAGTTAAGGGGAGAGGGATTATTCCCAGATCCGAACCTGCAACAGAAAAAAAATTTAGGCAGAAATTCCACCCAATGTTCAAAAACCGGATCTATATTGCTCAGAATCGCTATTATAGCATGTTTCCGGAACTGGAACAACCACTCTGCTTCTACCCATGACATCGGAATAGAAATCTGGGCACTCGGTCAGAATATTTTCGCGCCGCAATTTCCGTAGCCGTCACCGAAATTCTGAAAAATTGCGGATTTTAAATCCGCGATATCTCCACTTTTAGAACTCCAAATGAGATGATTTTTTTTTTGAAACTGTGTATTTTTGAAAGAGGAATTCATATATGCAATCTGTTTCTTCTGATTTTGTGCAGAATGTTTCAGAAATTGATCTGAAATTCGCCGCCCAAAAAAAAATTTCCCACGTGTGCCAAGGAAAGTGCTCTGATACCAGATGTGAGGAACCTGCAGCAAAAAAGTAATCAAAACACACGATATAGCAGCAGAACTCATAATCACTTTTATATTAATCGCAAGCCACTTCGAGGGGGCAACCTCCTTTGAGCAAGCTCAATACAAAATAACTTCACGGTGCCTTCCTTGGCCTCAACACACACTTATATACCAAAATAGGCGCCAATACTATGGGTCAAAACCATGGGCCAATATAAACTATGGATCAACAAATACTACAGGCGGCTTACAAAGCATATGCGCCTCACAACAATAACACAAAATATGGATCAACAATTACTATGGGACGACTTACAAAGCATATGCGTCCAACAACAATATACTAACATAGTAAAGAGAGGGATTGACATGGGTTCCTAACAGTGCTCGTAGTATGGAAACCTACTGAATTGCATCGGGTAAATTTTCATTCCTCATGGAAGCCCGTTCGCGCCTTATCGACATTCATGAAACATCAACAAAATCAAATTAACACTAATTAATCAATATAGGTACATACCGCGTTGAACCTAATTCACTTAAAAAAACAAAGATTTATATAATATATGATACAAGTTGAATGTGATTGTCATTGACGTCAAAGGAATTTAGTGAATGACAAAAGGATAACCAAAGACATGATGGTAGGGTAAACTCAGTGAAAGACAAAGGAATGACAAAGGAAGTAATGACATGGCAAGTATGATGATGTGGCATGTATGGTGAGGCTGAAAAGACACATAATGGTGTTCTGGTGCTATCAGGAATTCAGTGTTGTAATTTGACATCATTCTGCAAAAATATGGCAACTTTGTGAAACTTTGGAAATTGACTAAGTATGAAAAAGTAGTCAAAATAGTATTTTTCCTACTTTTGGCAGATTGATATTTTGCATATGTGACAATTGTAAGTCACCCTGAAAGTATGGTTGGATAGACATTTCAACAAAGAACAAATCTATGCCAATTGATGAACCTATTGACATAGACCCAACATTTGGCAAGCATTTCAAAGTGGTCTTCCAAACTGTTTATTGACACTTAGACAAATCTCTTCAAACCCTAAGTCACCAAGGTGATTTTATTTTTTTCATCAAACTTGGAGAGTGAGACATACAAAATGTGAGGAACATAATATTGACTCAACCATGCCAATATTCTCTCCTGCAACCTCATCATCTAACCTTGGCGGGCATTTTATTGGGATAGTGCAAATGAAGGTGAGAGGCACTTTTGGCAGATTGATATCTTCCTTCGTAGAGTCTCTTTGGGAAATATGAAACCATGGTTGGATGCACCAAAAAACACAACAGATCCTATCACTTTTTGATAATTTTTCTCATCATCTTATGAGAGGTGGCACGCATTTCCTTGAGGCGACTTACATAGATTTTACGAATAATTCCATACTCAGACAATTTGTCCAAAACTTAAGGTGGATTTTTCATTTCACCCAAAACATGAACTAATGCTACTAGATGATGTATTACACCTTAATGAGCACACCTATGTTTTTTTCACTCCCAACCTCATCTTCATTTTCCTTAGGCGGGTAGTTTACTGAACTTTGGTGTAAGATGGCCTGAAACCCTGTTTTGGCAGATCCATATCTTCTTCCTCAAGCATTATAAAACCAATGTGAGAACATGTTCAGGTAGAAAAAACATACACCTACAGGATGACCAGGTGGTACGGTCATTTTATTCAACCCACAAATTATGGCAGGCATTTCCCTAGAGCAATTCTGACTAATTTGACCAAAAATCCTTCTTTTGGGAGACCTGTATCTTCTTCTTCAAGGAGTTGTTCTAAGAACCGGGCTCATGGCTAGATAGATATTTCAACAAATATGGGATGGAAGTTCATGGTGGGCATTTTATTCTTCTTATGAATTATGGTTTTCATTTTCAGAAGGCAGCTGCTTTAGGGAAGTTTTTCAACACTTGGTCAAAATCCCCAAATTATCATATTGTTACCAACTACTACCAGAATGTAACAATGACATCATGAGACATTAGGACACCAACATGTTTTTTCAACCTCATCACACATGCAATATCAACACTTCTTTTGTCATTAATGACCTCCTTTGACATCAATGACAACCATACTCAACAATGTCCAATAATACATAAATAATTTGGCATACCTTGACGATTTCTATTATATTCCAAATTCCATAGGTGAGGTGTCATTCTTCGTGGTCTTTTTCCATTCTCTTCTTTACCATTGAATTTTTCTTTTTCTGTAGTTCGATAACTATGGTTCTTAGGTAGAAAGTGCCTATACTCATCAAACACTTCCTTTGCTAAACTCCTTGAACGACGAGATTTTATCCTGGGACCGCAAGCTGGACATGCAAATTTACCCTTTGTTTGAAGACCTACAAGATATATGAATTAGTGTAGCGAATTAGAATTATCGTTTAAAATAATGCATGATATTTTCAATAGATATATATAATATTAAAGAACAAAAGAAAGTAACAATATACCACAAAAATGTGTTAACCCGAGAGCATCATGAATTGTCCATCCAAGTATTCCATGGAATTGAAATCGTCTTTGCCCTATTGGTCTAGAGATGTCATACATATTGACGAAAGCCCATAACTTCAACAACTCATCAATAAGAGGCTCAATATATACATTCATGTCTTTAACCTGGTACTTACCTAATTGGTCCAACATACATGATTAATTATATTTAGCTATATGTCGTTATATATAAAAGACATAATTATCATGCACGAAACAAAGAAATGAAATATTTAGTGATCAGACTTTCAAGTAAAAAAATACAAATTAATTAAATACCTGGAACAATTATTGCCAACATTGTGTGCTCTCTCTTGACCGACATCAAAGGAGGAAGGCTATTGTTTATAACAAAAATAGGCCACACTGAGTAGGTAGAACGAAGCTCTCCAAATGGATTGACACCATCAGCTGCCAATGAAAGTTTAACATTGCGAGGTTCTTCTTTGAAAATTTGCCACTTTTCTTTGATGCACCTAAATGCAGACACAACTGCAAGAATTCGAAGAACATCGTCTTGAATTATGTTCTTTGCATGGAAATCCATAAACTGTGCTATACTTTGACAACTAAAAAACCACTGGAGATGTGGAATTATTAGAATATAACGAAGAACTTTGTGAGGCACTTTTTTTGTCACTCTATTGGTTCGATACCTACTTGTTTGACATTGTGGGCATTCATTTTCTAATGCATATTGTCCGTAGTATATGATATGATCATTAGGACATGCATCAATAGCTTGATACTCCATTCCAAATTCTTTCATAATCACATATATCTTTCGATATGTGCGTGGTAAAATATTTGACATTGGTAATAGAAATTCACCTAACAATCTACAAAATTCAAAAGAGTAAGTCAATGTAAACAATATTAATCATCAATATCGCATCCATACTTTACAAATTAGATAACAATAGCAATATAGGAAAAAAGGAAACCCTTTATGTACATGTGAACATGCAGACATAAATAATTAACAAATTACATACATTAGTATCTGTGTGAGACAGGTGTTTGATAAACCATTCAAAACCTTCAAGTTCACTAACAACAATATAGCAGATAGAAGATTTGTTTTTGAGCCTTCATAAAGAGGTTGACCTACCTCTTCCTCATCCATTGGAGCAAATGTGTCTTGGATCAATCTATGTATCTCATCTTCCTGATTTGAATCACTAATGTTATCTCCATCCATATCATCATTAAGAACTTGATCAGCTTCAATATTCTGATCTAGATGTTCGTCACCCTGTAAATGAGTATTTATGTTAGTAGTTGGCAAATAACTCTCTGGAAGGGGACATTTTGGGGCCATTGTCTATATATTTACAAACAACGTAGTAAAATTAGTGTGTATAGAACATATAATAAAATGACAAGACATTTTACTGAAATTCATGACATGATGACTATTACAGAGAATACATTAAAAATTGAATAACCTCTTACCAAGGGACGATATTCATAACCCCGTTCAGCATGCCCCTTCTCCCTACAATGTCTTTCAGCTGTCGTTCTTAAAATTATTCTTCTTTGCAAGACCCTGCAATCAGAGCAATGGAAATAACATTTTCCATCTCCCCTCGCCTCTAATGCTGCTCTAAACTGAGAAAGATCCCTTGTATTTTCGTTCATAGTGAAAAATCCTTGTAGTGACAAGTAATTGTCTTACCTACACCATACCAAACAGTAACTTGTCAAATACATTAGATATAAGTATATTTCTAAATGCAGTATATTATATACCAATTTCTATGAAGAAAAGATGAATACTGTGATGAATAGGATTGTCATTGATGACAACATTAATGACAATCATTTTGGAAAAATATGGTAATTTGGTGAAAAACAGGAAAATGACAAAGTGTTGGAAAATTGGCTCAGGTAGCCTTAAGAAAATTCCCGCCACAAATTGTGTGTTGAAGAAAATGCTTGCACCATATGGGGGTCTTGTAGATTGATATTTGGCCTACCTGACCATGTCTTCATATTTTCTTGGAAGTATTTGAGGAAGAAGTTATGAACCTGCAAAACAATGTTTTAGGCAGATTGGACCAGACTAAGAAAATTGTCTAAGTGTTGGAAAAACTGGCTCATATGGCCTTGGGAAAATTCTCGTCGTACCTTATAGGTGTATGATAAAAAATATCTAAATCTATCATCCTACAACTGGTTGAAGAGGATATCTCACCATGGTCTCAGTTATCAAAGAAGATGTTTTATGACAAAGATAATGGTCTTCCAAAACATAGTTTCAGCCTGTTTTGCACTATTCCAGTACTGGAAAAACTACCCCAGTGGCCTCAGGGAAATGCCCCCCCTATCTCATAGGATGATGAGAAAAATATTATGAAAGTGTTAGGATATAGCTTGTGGATGGATGCATCTAACCATGGTCTCAGTTATCCTATGGAGTGATTTACGACAAAGATATAAATCTGCCAAATGTAAGAAAAATATTATTTTGCATTTTAAAAACACAAGAAAATTGGTTGTGTTAGATTCAGGAAATTGAAAAGGCATTTTGAAATGCCCTCAAGGAGGGGTTATTTTGATGATAAAATTCATCATCTAGCATAGGCATGTTCCTTGGTGAACGGACTATCCATCCATACCTTTAGGTTGTCTTATCATGGGCTCATATGTAGAATATCAATCTGCCAAAAATAGGAAAAATAATATTTTGCATAGTGAGAACAAAAGAAATTTGGCCAAGTGTTAAAAACATGAGTTTGAGAGGTCAGTTGGAAATGCTCTCCAAGGGATGTATTTGTGCAAGTAAATTTATCAAATGTCATGGATCCATTCTTTGGTAAGTTGTCCATCTGCTCATGACTTCAGGTCTCCATAGAGTGTTCACACGTGTGAAATAGGAGTCTGCCAAAATGGGAAGAAATATGTTTTGATGTTTAAAAGAGGTTGAGAAGCTATTTTGAAATGCTTGCCAGAGGTTGTGTGTGTGTCAATAGATTTATCTTGTGATATGGTCTTGTTCATTGTTGAAATGGCTATCTAGCCATGCTTGTAGGTTTCCTTATGGTGATCACATGATCTAAGTGTTGAATTAAATAGTTTGGAAGCCTATATACTGATGTGGACAGTACTGAAGACAAGATACTAATGGTGTATGGACAGGGTTGAGACAGGGCTGCAGTATGTTGTTTGTTGAATGACTTGTTGAGTACATAATGAAGACTTGCTGATTGGTATTTTTGATGTGTGTGCCTGTGGAAAACTTTGGAAGAGTGTGATGTATCAATTGTAATTTGTAATCTAAAATTTGTATAGGGAGGTTGGGTGGAGCTGGGGAAAGACTTATTGTTATTTTGACAAGTTGAAGCTTGTTTGGATGTTGTAGCATCCCAGTCAGTTGTAGCTTACTAAACCATTCTAGTGGGTGGTGCCATCTTATGGGTTATAGCCCATATTGGATATTGAAATCTCCACTTATATAAAGATTACAAAACTATATATTGTGTCCCTTGTGCAATGTCTTGATAGTTATGTGTTTAATTGATGAATGCCATGTTCCTAGTTGATATTGTTCTTTGATAAATATGTTGTTGAAGCAATTGTGAAATAATGATATAAGATTGGTAGAAAAAGTTGAAATTGAGTTGAAGCCTTTGCTCACTGATTCACCCCCCTCCCCCTCTTAGTGAGCATTGTGTCTAACAGACTGAAGTTTTCATTTATGCCAACAAGTGTTCTGCAGTGGCCTTTGATTTACTCACAAGGAGACCTTGATAGTTTGGGCATTGGAACACTAGGTGGCCCAAATGGTCCAAATGAAAGTTGTCCTTCTACTATGGAAAGCGATTGACATTGTGTCAACGAACAATAGCTTAGTCAAGCATTGAGTCTATAAAAAAAACAAATTGGCTAGAGTCATTGTTGACTAGACCCTCTTGTTTCAATTACTCTGGTTTAAATAAAAGGAGGAAGTTTCAGGGTTGTTAAATTTGTTCGTAAGGTACATGACTCGAAGAATACAACTATTATTTTGAGCCTCAATGTTAGTTTGTATCCCCCAAAAAGGATGCATGCTTACCTTTTATGAATTTACGGCCAGATGATTGTTGTAGAGTATGACTGATCTCTCTAGTTTTGGATATGGTTGATAAAGAAATCCGGGCTCAATCCGCGATCAATAAATCAAAACTATAGCAAATGTGTCAAAAATACATGAGTCAGGCGGTACAACGGATGGACGATTCCATGCACATTCTCAAATTACGCTTTCTATTATAGAAGGATTGAGTTTTTAGCGTGGAGACTCCAAAGACACTTTGTGTGCTTGTCAGAGAGGGACTGGGAGGCAACTGATGTAGCTTGTTGATCGTTTTTATAAATAAAAGACTTATTTCATACATGTACCCCTTCACCTAGACCCAACAAATTTGTCACACAAAATAAAATTTTAAATCTGAGTAGAGTTGTGAAGCTTCAGCCAAAAGAGAAGCCTGCTCTAACTCAACAAGGATAATTATTAAATCCCTTACAACTTGACCCGCACGTAGACAGCCAAGAGCAATTAATGCCATTAATTACAACTTGACCCTCATGTAAACAACCTTTGAAAGTTGGCATTGGTTTCACGTGTCTGCAAAGATAGCCATATATCATCGATATAGAGACGAAAGTTCGTTGAAAATAAAAAACGTCGATATTGCCATGGTTTTTCCGCCATGATAAAAAAAATGAAGTATTAATCCACGAACATTCAAAATGTGGAAGTATTTCGTGGGAAAATCCGCCCAAATGTATTAGTGAAGGAAAAAGATACTTGCATGTACAAAACGCAATATAAGCAATATAAGAAATATATAAATATACCTCTGGGATGTAAAGAGGTGTGTAACCAGTGGGTCAAACAACTATTAACGGGATAAAAGGAATTCTACATGCATTAGTGAAGAAGGTCTTTTGCTGGAAAACATAATCAAAATCACGTTCCTACATACAAAAGGATAAAGATACAATTAGACAATTTCAAATAATTAAAAAAGTACATGTTGAATCATTAAAAGCACACTTAAAAGAAAGCAAGACATAAATGTACCTGCTGGTGAGTCAAAGGTGGGTCAGCCTCAATTTCGATTTGGTGCTCTTCAAGCACCACTGACTCAATAGAATCCTACATAAAGTAACATATGTCAATGTCAGATAATACAAAGAAAATGAGACACATATACTACATGGACGAAAAATGATGTTTTCAATGAAAATGAAACATACATGTATCTATGGAGGGGGGAGAGGTGGGTCACCAACAACTTGGATTTGGTGCTCTTCAAGCACCAATGGCTCACTAGATGCCTGCATAAAGTAACATATGTCAATGTCATCAAATACAAATAAAACGAGACATATACTACATGGACGAAAAATTATGTTTTCAAAGAAAGCGAAACATACATGTACCTAGGGGGAGAGAGGTGGGTCACCCAAAACTTGGATCTTGTGCTCTTCAAGCACCATTTCCTCAATAGATTCCTCCATAAAGTAACATATTTCAATGTCAGATAATACAAAGAAAACAAGACATATACAAGATGGACGAAAAATGATTTTTTCAAAGAAAGCGAAACATACATGTACATGTTGGGGGGGGGGAGGTGGGTCCCCAATCACAAAGGTCATTCCGCTAGCATAGATATCATGCTACGTAACAAAACATAAACATACAATTATAAAATTTATAATAATTAAAAGCATTAATGTTGGATTATTAAAAGCATAATTAAAAACATAATTAAAATAGTACCTGTGTCTGGGAATCTTCCTCTACTTGCGAGAGACTTGGCTAGGATTACACAAACTCATCCTGCCCATCCTGTATAAAACATATTGTATCCAGATTAGGACGTATTGAATGTTGCAATATCTACTATAAATATGTAAATAATGATGACAAATTAAAAAGTAAAGTTCTTATAGCGAATGGTGAAGCACCAAAACCATTTGCAACATTGACCGTTGCATCAATGTTATCAACATCAATGGTCATACTATGTGAATCTTGGGTGTGATGGGACACCATATGCATATTTGTTCACATAATTTGTTAGATAATTAAATATAAATAAATTACAAAACAATTTAAAATTGTGATATAAAACAAAATATAATATGAAAAGAATGAGTTTTACTTACATATCGGAGTAATCCATCATCCCAGAATTCTGGAGTAGGGCCATAACATATACATCCACATGATGTGCAAGGGTGTGGAATAACATGAATCTCTGAACCCTCAGTGTCTCCTGTGCGATCTGTACCTCTAGTACGGTCTGGAGATGTAGTATGTGGATCCTTAGAGTGGGATGGGCCAGCCTCAGAAGTGCCAACCCCTTGGCCTACATTTCCTTGGATAGTAGTCCCGTGATGAAGTAATGTATTTTCCAAGTCAAATAAGGCATCCTGTGTATCATCAATCATAGGACCCGCAGGAGGATATACCTGAGGGGGTTTTGGTGTGCGTGGAGGGCGTGGCACTCGGTTAGGATCAGTCCTAGCCCCTTCCCTATCTTGGGGCATCCCATGACCCACACCCTGGAACTCTAAAATATCAAAATAGTTAACATGTTTCCCCAAGATAAATTCTGCATACAACTTCCTCAGGAAATAGAAAGGGATGTCTCTATTCCCATGAGGGTCTTCATCAAATACCATGTACCAGTGATTCATCCAATGTGCTTTCACATTTGGTTCCACACACCAATCTATGGAAATGTGTGCTCGACTGGTGGGTGGAACCAATCCGGTGCTAGGGTCCCGGAATAATGAAAACAATTGGTCTTTAGTTATCTTTAGTTTTTTTATGTCTTTATAACTCAAACCATTGGAATAGTATTGCCTCATGGATTCTCTGAACGAGCTAATGTTGTACAGAGCTCCTTGGGCATTCGTAATTGTGTTTGTTATGGTGTACAATGCCTCGGCTAATGATTGTCTCAAATGGTCCCCCCTCTAAACGATGAGTTAAGGCGCCTTAATGCACTCAAACGAGATAGAATATGTGATTTCCGATATTGTTCCCCCTCCGTGTTTGGGTTTGGTTCTTGGTTATTAGTGGGATCATTTTGCATAGTATCTTCAACATTTATGTTATCTGTTAAGATTAAAACAACAAATTACAAATTGTTTTAATATATCATTCTTTGATTTAATTCACTTTTTTTTATTAAATTCATTTTAACAAATATAAAAACTATGAAATTAACAAAAAAAAAAATATTGAAAACAATTGTGGATGATATGAGTACTTGCCTTCCATTGGAGCCAAGTTCTGAATTGGCCCTTGCAAACTAACCTCCAAAGCCTCTAATGCAAAACATTGGTGCGATTTTTCATTGTCCTAATATCGCCTTCACTGTGCAAATAAGAAAATGAGGCCCACGGCCTCTGTTTTTTTTGGGGGGGTTTTACAAATCGCACTTGCAATGTTTGACTCATTAAAAATGCATATGTGATATGTCACACATGCGATATTGATTAACTAACCTTAGCCTCATCTTTGGGCTCAGTTTTTCTGAACGTTGCATCAATAACCCATATGTGTTATATATTTACATTTCGGAAGTGTGTTTCATATTTCTAAAGTGACACTAAAAAGTGGAACCAAGTTTGTGTGAGCACCCATAAGGATTAATGACCAAAATGCTTTCACTATTTTGTTATGTGTTTTAAAAATAAGTTTAATTTCATAAAAATAGTTTCATTGAGTGAAGAGCCCATGACTTGTTGGAAGATGCTTGCTTGGTACCAATATAAATAATCCGGATGAGTTTCCTTGAGAGGAAGAAATGAATAAAATAAATTTACAATAAAGTAAGCTTATAAGTCATTCTTGTCTAACTGGTTTGGGTGCGCTTGAGATTACATTACACAAGCATTAGTATAAATTCCCCTCAACCAATTCCTCTTTTTTTACCTGTATCATAGCATAGGTTTTTTGTCCAATTGTTTTTGGCTTTCCACCTCCTTCATACAGGAGATTAGTAGTCCTACCTATCATTGTTCAATTTAACGTATATTTATAAAATCCATCCTATATTTCAAAGAAGTAAAATGTCTCTCCCTTTGTTCGAGCATGCTTTTGCATCATCAGAACACCATCGCCAATCAAACTTCTCTCTAAAACTTATCACAAACTGGAATGGGAAAAAGATCAACAAGGCTAAGGCCTAACAAAAATAAGGTGATCCAAATAAATAAATAATATTTCCCTAAGTAGTCATTGTTTAATTGTTCAACAAGGTACATTCTTTAGTAGTTAAATATCATTATCCCCTTAATCTCTCTTCCCATGTTGCATGCATTGAGTGATTGCGAAAACCTCTATGCATTTGATGCTTTTTCTAATTGAATAGAATGCAAACGTTTTTGTCCCTTGTGAGTCTAGAGGAAATTAAGTGAAAGAGTTGGAATTAACCTCCCATACTTGTGTTTTTTGCCTCAAGATTTCATCACTAACTTTTAGTTCTTATCTGTTTTGACAAAACTTTAGTGTAGCCTTGAATAAAATCGCAAAAGCACTTAGAATTAATAGATCAATTTCTCTTTAAGCTTCTTTTCCTTGCAAACATTCACTCATAAAAACACTTTTTTTGTGACCTTTTTGCCCCCAAATACTATTTTTTCATCGATGTGTTGGTGAAAAAAAATGTCTTTCTATTGATGACAAGTCAATGAGAAAATCATTTTAGCTAGTGATGCATCACCTCCAAAAATATATTTCTCCATGGACATGTTGATGAAAATAAGACTTTTCCCCATTGATACATTGGTGAGGAAAATTCCTTCCCCTTAGCGACTCATTGCAAGCCAAAACATAAATCTTTGCTGACTTGCAACCAAAAAGAGAAAAGTTGATTAACATGAAAAAAATTATTTCTTGCCCAAAATGTTGCACTTGAAATGTTATACTAGAAAAGTGAGTTCTTAGACGAAATTTCGCACTCAAAATATCATTCCTTGGTTGAAACTGTAAAATATGACCTAGATATTTTGGTATTTGTTTTTTACTCCAAGATTTTTTTTGTGTGTTCTTTTTACCGTTGGAAAGGTATCAATGAGAACTACAACTTTGGTGTTATAATTTTTCTAAGATAACATACCATAATGTTTAAAATTGTAAAATAAAATATGGGTACATTAACAATGGCAGAAAGGACTAACTTGAGTTGTGGAATCACTTAGAGACATGGTAGCAACACACTTCATGTAATATCTCTACGAAGTCATGATCAAAGTGACCAACATCATATCCTATCAAATGTGTTTGAACTCAGGGAAGTAAACTTGAAAACCTTGTTAGGTTTTGAATTAACTTTTTCATGTTAAGTTCAAATTTTTAAAGCATGATTTGAATTTTTTATATATTAGTAACTTATGCATCTTGCTGTAATGTAACCTAGGGATTGGTGTTGAAATGGATTAATGAAACTGAAGGAGGAATAATAGAGATACAAATCCTAGGCACCATTGCAAAGGAATACCCACCAATATACAACTAAATGACAAAGAATGAAGGCTTGCAATAGTACTAAGAAAGAAAAAGCACAATTGAATATAGAATCAAGTGCAATTGAAGTAAAAGAATGAAGACTAGAGGAAACATTAAGTGGAATAGCCAAAGACATATAATAATAAAGCGTGATCTTAAATAGTAAACATGTGCATATGATTGACATAAAATTGCAAGTGTAAGAATTTGAATTCATTATTGCTTCAAAAAAGGGTAATATTTTCATCATTGTGAAAACTCATTTTCATGGACAAATTATTGTAGCAGCTTGAATATTTCCCTCAAAGGTACATTGAATAGTAAAGTGAGGAGCAATAAAATTATAGACAAGGTTATGCAAAAGAAATGCAAATAATTTTCTTATAATAAAAAGGACACATGTATGAGACTTGAAAAGTCAGAGAAGAAGACCAAGAGTCACCTAAAAGGCCAAAGGCCATTGGAAGACTAAGAGCTATTCTTATGCTATATAAGATGTAGACTTGAACTCATTGTCGAGGGTTATTTTCTTCTTATGGGGGATTCTACTTGTAAAATTTAACTATAAAAATAATTTTGCAAAGTTCTAATCACAAGAACCCATTGTTCATCTATCTATTTTAAAGACAAATTTCAATTTTGGAACCTCAATGTGTGAAACATTTTTTTCTTTCTAATTCACTGCATTCCAAAATTATCATGAGCATGTTTTTCTATAAGATAGAATGTTCTTCTATAGAAGTAGCATTTATTTCTCTATATTTTCTCTAGAATGATTACGTTATTGTTGTGGGCATAATAATATAACCAACTGTTCATTTCTTACGAATGCTCTAGATTGCATCTGGTTATTTATGTTTATGTTCGTTCTCATAGCGAAATTGTTTATTGAATACCAATACATTGACATAATTGGTGCTATGTTCACATTTTCGGTTTGTTAGTTATCCTGGGCCGCATGATTATGTGGCATGCATCCATATATTAGTTAGATTTCATATATTGCATTTCAAAAACCTTAAATGGTGGATCAATCCTTAACCAACAAAACAAAAAAACCATAGTGGTTGTCAAGCCATAATCTAGATGGATTCCCTATTCCAAATGACGTTGGTTATAACTAGGACCTTTAGCAGGGGGTAACCCTTATTGTTTGCATAGGGTGAACTCCAACTTGTCAGTAATTTTTGACACTAGAAGGAGGGTCGATGGCAAACTACCTTATGTAGAGATGCCTTAGTCGCCCTCATTTCGATTGTGTAATTACGGAAGAGGACAATGAATTGGATTTGCAAGGATTATCAAATGAAGAGGATGTACCATTAAAATTTAATGGTCCTCCTTTTATGAGTTATGAATTGGTATCAAATTCATATACTTCATCCTATTCCAAGTTTGAGGGGAATAAACTTGATCCTAGTTACCGTTTACTAATATTAGTGGAAGGAGGGTATTTCGTAGATTCAATAACTACCATTTTCCAAGAAAATAGTGAACTCTCAAATTACATACGGCATCAAAACCTAATTTCATGTCATTTTGAAAATGATATGCTAACACTAGTACATAATGATAGATAAGTGACAAAAAATGACCAAAATCCGCATATAAATTATCACTTTTGATTTGGCAATCATTGGTGGCTAATTTTTGGTCTCTTATCACACGACCAAAAATATGGTCATATTTAGTTTGGTAATGTATAGCTTGTCTTCTATACATTAATTTGGTCACATATTTGTTCATTAATCTAGTCATATGTCTGGTCATTAATTTGGTCATATATTCTCACAATTAATGACCAAATATACGACCAAATTAATGACCAAAATATGACCATATTATTGACCACAAGACAAGCTATAAATGACCAAACTAAATGTGAACACATTTTTGGTCGCATGATAAGAGACCAAAAATTAGCCACCAAAACTGTCATTTGGTCATTTAGATGCGAATTTTGGTCATTTGTTTGTCACTTATCTCTAATTTTTTGTCACTAATTTAGTCATTTTATATGCAAATATTCACTTACATATGTAGATAGGGTATGGGGGAATTCAACCACCAATCTTCTGCCTATAAGGCAGGTGCTCTTCCATTGAGCTAGTACCCTTGAAGTCTCTACACTACTTGGAGAGACTGTGCATACCACCAAATGACCATTAGAAGAAACAATAAATACATCCATCTGATCAGTTTTCTCTTGTGACTAGAAGGTACAATGTTCTAAGGCTTCCCAACCTGTTTGACATCACCTTTTTCATTACAAAGAGATAATGTTTCACACGGCATATTGAATAGCCCCAACACATGTAAAAAAAAGCATTTGGATCACAAACATCACTCAATAACATGATAAGTTGTATGGTAGTTATAAAAAAATGATTCCTAAATACCACCATGACATGAAAAGATTCAACAAATAACATATATTATCATTAAAGTTGCCAAAACATAAAAAATGCTTGGAAATTACCAAACTTCAGGAGGGTTTAGTACCTACCTTGTGAGAAAAGGAAGGCATAAAAGGTTCCAATAAAGTTGCCAAGACATGTACAAGGACAATTGAAGTTTTCACTACAATGGGACATGCAGCTGGGCCTTCCTTGTAAATATTATGAAATTGACTATCCTATATATTGTAACCATAACATGTGTCTTAGCTTTAATTGCATTCTTAAATCCCAATGAAAACATGAAAAGAAAATTGCAACCTGAATTCTAAACAAAAAAAGATGGGGAGAATACTTGTAACTAATTGTTTCCTTCACTGGATATGTTCATTGTTTTCAAGCCATGTTTAAGTTTAACCTGATTATAAAAGGCAATGATAATTAGCAATAAAAATCTACTATAGTTTGATCATGCACTCCATAAATCAAAGTTCTACAAAATAATATTGTCCTTTTGTATATTCATTCAAAAAAAGCATGCATTAACACATTCAAAGTTCAAACAGAGATCCACTTATTTTTTCCATCACTTCAACATATTGCTTAACTAATTTACCAACTCTCTCACCAAGATCAGTGCGCCTATGCACCTAGGCCATCTGGGAAAACATACCCATAACCTTCACGTGCATGTAAATACTTCCATTATGACACACCATACATCCCATTTGTGCAATATAAGGAAAACTTATATAACTAAATCAACACTAACACATGCACCTAGGGCATCTGGGAAAACATACCTAGATGCACCTAGGGAATCTGGGAAAACATACCCATAACCTTCACGTGCATGTAAATACTTCCATTATGACACACCATACATCCCAGTTGTGCAATATAAAGAAAGCTTGTATAACTAAATCAACACTAACACATTAGAATCAACACTAAACTGAAGGCTTTGCAAGAAAACCCAAAGAATGATGAATAAAGTTGCCCAAAACTTTTAACAATTCACTATTTAGTTTTGCTTGCAGATCTGGCCATGTGAAGAGGGTGCCTGACACCTAGAATTTAATAATAATTAATCAAAATGTTAGTTATAACAAACCTATTCTGAATTTAAACTGGATAGTATTGTTCACTATATATAAAAACAACAATCCAAGCATACAAATGTCTGCAGATTCATGCTTTCTCAAAACCTAGAAAGAATTTTATGTTTATAAATGTCATATTAGGTCTATTTTCTAGCAAATAATACTGCCAGACCTCCACAGGGATATTTATGTTTTTGTCATCATTTCCAAGCACACCCATCCCTTTACTTTTAGAAAATTTACTTGCAATCATAAATCAGGGATTTAGTATGAAGTAAAATGATAAGTGGTGTACTATATGATGTACAAAGTAGATTTTTGGAAAATAGTTGTAGAACCATATTAAATTATGTGGGTCAACGATTCAATTCCATGTTATCCTCAGAGACTTATATTCATATTTGTAAAAAGTCTATATATCTCTTCACACAAATTTCCAGAAAAAATCCTATGAATGTTTAACAATTAGATTCTAATAGCTTTATGGAAATTCATATTAGAGATTGAAGGAATTGTTGTTCTTCTATAGCCAAAGTAGAAAAAAATGTAAAGGAGTTTGTGTACTCTGGTCTTAGAATATAGCACAAGAAAAGGGATACCAAGGGTGTATCGTTACAGCTAAAACCTGTCAAAAAATTGCCAATAGAAGGCTTCAACCATCTGCAAGGAAAGGAAATGATGAGATGACCAGCTACAGGAAAGGATACAAAGTGGTTTAAATGACATAAATATAATTCCTTATCAACACAAGAAGATCTTGTTGCTTTGTTCATGTGCATGAATTTTCATCTCTACTCAACGAGTTCTAGGTTAGCTATGAGCATGAGGTGAGCTGCCAAGCATTGGTATTAGTTGCAGTATGGACCAGAGGAGTGCTTAGCATATCTGGAGTTTTCAAATGATGTAGATAAGGGTTACTTCTGGATGTTTTAAAGACAACATCTAGTTATAATATTTAGTGTTCACCATTCTTGGCATACTATATGAGGAATCCTGAAAGTTTAATGATCAACAAAGGGTCTATAGGCTTTGGAGCAGCAAGTTTATTAGCACGATTTGAAGAAATATTGTACCCTGTTCTAGTTATTGGATTGACTATTTGAAAAAGTGTAAATATGTTCAGGAACAATAATTTATATATCAGATTTGCATCAGATGTGAGATAAGGCCCAAATCTAAGTGTTGTTTGCTTCCATAGTGGAGGAAGGAAGGCACCATTTTAATGGCTAGATGTAGAAGAAAAGAACACATCAAGCTCTAGTCATCCTCAAATCAATACCATGTCAAAGAAGTTACATGAAAATTATAAACAACAGAAATAAGTGCCTTTCTTTCAACTCAGAAGTGCTCCATTGTTATAAGAAATTTGAATAGGATCTTCAATTTCTTGTTCAACATCCAAACTGTAATTTGAGGGATGCTCAAACATTGTCACCAACAACACCCCATTTATCTAATTGTTTTCTATGAGGAAGTGAGGGTTACATTCCAAGGGAGATGACAAAAAAGGAGCATTCCCTCATTTCCAGTTGGTTTTGGAGGACCATGCACACTTTTGGATATCGTTCTAGCCTTGTACTGAACCATGACACGTCTGAGCATGCTTGAGAAAGCTATGAGTTGTTTGGGGATGCTAAAAGGAATCATGACACTGCTTGAATGAGACAAGACCTCTGCTGCACTATTTGAGTATGTTGGGTTGTGTTCGAGGTCTAAGAAAACCATATTATTTGTATGGGATGCCAGCTGAGGTCCTGTATATAGGAATTGGAGCATGCAATACATATTAGCATGGGTTCACAACCTACAACCTAAAACCTAATAACCAAATGGTAAATTAATTAATATCAATAAATATGATTCAAATGAGATTTCTTTGAAATTCTCAAATATTAGTTCTTGTTTAGACTTATTAGTTTGAGGTTAATGTTTTGAAATGCTTTCATGGAATATTATGATGAGCTCAAACGGCTTGACCAAATTCATGGTTTTGGTGTCCATTAAACTAGGACAATTTTCGTTTAGAAATTTTCTATTTTGTAGGTTATGTTCCAATTGATTCTAGGCCTCTCTTAACTTGTAATGGCCATAATGAATATCTCTCACACAAAAAGAGCTGGTGTAATGGTAACATATTTTCAGATACATTACAATTTTTTTGAGGACTTGTAGACATTATCTTGCCACCATATTACTTGCTCTTCAAAACCATAACACAACACTACAAATAATATTAAACTAGTAAGCAATAGTTCCAAAGGAGCACCCACTTCAAGAAATAAAATAATCTTAGTTCAAACATTCCCCGTGACTCCTGCTCATCGCGTACATATGCTTCCAACTTTCCATAATTCTTTGCATCAACCGTTTCTTCACCATCAAACGTTACAAGAACAAGTTGATCATCCCAAATGCTAATACAATGTCTGGTTAGAGACAGTTAATTAATCATAAACTCAAATTTATCAGAAACAAAACCAAACTTTCTTGTGATCACTATAATCCATATCAATTAAATTATGGAAGGAATGAAAGGATTTCCTCTGGCTCTAGGCCAGGTTTAGTTTGATGCACTGGAGTATTTTGGATGCCCATAATGACTCTTCAATTTCCTGAATTAGTTGGTCCCTATAAGCAAGAAAAAAAAGTAGATGATTTTATATCATTACTTCCATGTGTTAGCCAAATTTGTTTCCATCATTATGAATATACTGCAAATAAAATTTTCCATGTACCATGTGACCACTTTCAAAATATTTTCGTATTAGAAAGGCATGTGTTTCATATATTCACCTCTTGCTGAGACCCTCCACAACATCATTGCGTCCTTCCCTAGATTCTTTCAACTCTTTAATTTTCGTTTCAGTTGAAGACTGTACATTACCAGAATTCCATGATCAAAGTTTGTCAAATGAATCTACTATAAAATTGGTTTCGCAAAACTATTACGACAACCTAGGAGATACTTTACAAGATAAAAAATCACACGGTTTTCAATACCTACTTTGTAGTTTCAAGAGTGAGTGGATAAATATATTGAATTTTAACCAGCTAAGAAACACCTTTATCAGTGGGTCTATCCTTTTTCTTAAAACCATATATATTTTTTGGTGTTTTCATTTCATCATCTCGCAAAATTTCCTCATCTTTTCGATCTATAGTCTGCTTTTCCTTTAGGGGACTGTTGTCCATAAAATACATTTGCACTTAACATTCAACAATGAATTTGTGTAACGGAAAAAAAACCATATTTTCAAACTTTTTTAAAAGGTGCAAATACTTTACTTGTAGACACTAATGTCAAGGAGATCAAGAGGAATCCCAAGGTCAGGCTCAACAAATAGCTTTGGCTTGTGTGTTTTCTCCAAAGATGTAATAGTGTATTTCACATATCCGACAACAAATCAAGAATTGTCATAACACATGCCAATAAAGAATATGTCTGCAAACAATGTATTACACAATATATATTGACATTCTAACCTTGAAACTTAAAAGTATGCACAACTTGAAATGACGAGTCATACACATTTAAGACAATCCATGCATAGTGTATTAATGTTTTCAACAAAAAAAACTAAATATGACTTGTCGATCTCTTTTTGTGCTGATGGATAAAAATTTTGGTTGTGTTGTTGGACCTCATAGCTCATTTATAAATATGCAAGAAAAAAAAAACAAAAAAAACAAGAATATCAGTACAATCAAGACAACAACTCATTTGTCTCCTATAATTTCTTTAAATGAAAGCACAACTCCATGTATTAATACTACTAGCATTACTTTTGGTGAATGTTACTAGTTGAAATGGAAGTCCAGGCCACTGGTAATCATATGGGGATGAAGAGACCACTGTTGTCACCTCCCCACCTGTCTACCTGAGGACCATGATGCAATCTAATTCGGGCAATCTAGCCCCATGAACGTAATATAAAAAAAAATGCATTGAAATAAAACATACATAGATGCATACAATTGCAATTATACAGCAGAAGCAATTCATCAAATCAACACATTAGACATGTTCATATTAATTCATAAACACATATACAGTTGCAGAGATCAAATAGACATGAATACTTATCTTGAAAGAAGCTTGTCCCACAACCAGCTACATTGCTGCAATGTTCCACCCAACCATAGGTCACTGTGATCATCAATGTCTCAACAACACTACCACCCCCGAGCTGGGCATGACTCCCACAAGGAATAAGGGAACACTAGAAGACTCACACATAGCCAAGGATTTATCGAAATTCAGCCAAGCCAACACATTTGGGTTTATTAGGCTGCAAAGGAGCTAGAAATGTTGTTTGCTAAGCTAGTGAGCTCAACCCCAGAGCTATGGACACCTGCACCAGATCTAGCTTGAATTCTAAAACATCTACACACTCAACAGAAGGAAGCATCCCATTCTCTGCTACACAGTGCCTCAGTCTATCCCTTCCCTTCTAGTGCAATTCATGGTATGCAAAGGAGAAAACCAACTCCCTAGATCTGTCTGTGAGGTTCCTTCTCACACTAGGTTTATCAAGCTAGTCAGACCCCATTTCCACTCCCAAACCAGTTCAGAAACCAGACAAAAGATGAATACACAGTAGTTACAGTTATGGGATTGAAGGAAAACATCACATAGGCCAAAATAGGGAATGGCAATTGAGTAAAACAACTAATCCTATGCAATTCGTTTTCAGAAATGTTTATTTCCTTCACGTGGGAAAAAATAGATTCATACCACACTAAAAATCGTGGGTCTCTTCTCCTGCTCATTGTGAAACCCAAAAACGTTTTTCCAAGCTGGGTAATGAGGAAACAACAACCAAAATTCCCAGCATAGGTCCCATCCACTGACTATTAGCAAAACAACTTCCTAGTCATGGGGAGAAAACACAGGTTACTACAAAAATGTGAATGAGAGTGCCTCGGAGCTCCAAAAATGCGGGGAAGACAAAAAAACTCCATGCATGAGGGAATGGGCAACATTTTTGGGCAATAACTTTCCCTATAAGTCAAAATTGTGTTTCCCAAAAACTGATGGCTTCTCTAATTCGAATTTGGGCTGTCATACCTTACTCGTCCCATGCAATAACCAACTCAACCAATTTCTGGCAGTAATAAATGATTGGGTGAATAAGACAAGAAAGGTAGTTGACAGTTTGATGGGTTCTCTCTTTGACATTTGGATTTTCCCCATTGGCCCAAAGGTTTGAATACCCCCCCCCCCTTATCCTTGGGAAATCATGCCCCCATCTCATTATTGTTGCATTAACATAGCTGTTTGTGGGTTTTTAAATAAATTGCATATTTACATGATGTCCAAAATTATAATGTGTCGGCTAGCACAAAATATCATCGACAATGATTTTTAATCGCTGAAACACAAAACGCTAAATCGATGGTGGGGATTTTTCCTTTAGCTCCACACCATGATTAGTTACAATATATACATCATATACATTTAATGCAAACGGGGTCAAAACTGGGGTGTTACAACTGTCACCTTGGTCAACTTCTCCCAACTTCTTTGGAAGCCTAAGCCTCCTAGGGGAGAGCCCTAATCCAACCCTGAAAAGGGACACCAAACAACAAAAATAATCTATTTCAAAGGTATTAGTATCTAGTGCCTTATGGATTTAGGCTAAAGATAGAAATGTCATGCTACGTGGCCTTATGAAACTAGCTAATTATGATCGAATAATTATGTAAGTAAACAAATTCCAAATGTCATTAATTCAGGTGACCAAGTAAATCCAATAATGTTCACAATACAGTATGTTACTACCATATAATCAGTTTCAAGCACAAGTACAACATAGTTTCAATAATAACTCAAGTCAGTCATAATAATCATCTCATACCAATAACTATGTGTTAATATCTGCCCCTTTTTAGGCATGCACATAGCATGTTTAGCAATATATATCAGTATGCATTCAACTACACATAGTAATGTTTTATAACAACATTATTCTTCAATAATAATAGAACAAAAGGTGACTAACGATCATTAGCAGAACATGAGTAATTTGTCACAACTAAACAACCAGAGTCAGTATATGTAAATGCACCAACTATTTGCAACAGTAATCATGCCCTTTATGCAATTATTGACCGTGTATTTAGTGACAATGCAATGATGTTCCAGTGTCCTAGTCAGATAATGCACATATAAAATCCCAGTAAAATTTTTGTGCTTTGCTCAAGGTATAACCACTTGTCGGCTTGTTAAGTTTTTAACTTTCCCTTCCCTCATAACTATTATGGGGGAAAGTGGTCAAAATTCTAAAAACGCTTGGCTTTTTTTGACAGGATGTCCAAAAGTGGAGTGAAGTTGATATTTGAGATATTTTTCTTTCTTATAAAATCTTTTGCAATGAGGGCCTTACAAAATAATCCCTTATCATTTTATCTAATATGGAGAAGCATGGATTTAATCCTAATGACATCATTTACAACACCTTAATTGATACTTATGCTAAAATAAATCAACTAGAAGAAGTCAAAGGGTTGTTTCTTGAAATGAAGGAGAGAGATCTACATCCAACAATTTCTACTTATAATACCCTTATTGATTTCTATAGAAAGAAAGGTTGTCATGAAGTTGTGGAATAGCTAATGGAGGATATGGATCAATCAATATTAAAACCTGATGTTTGGAAATGAGAAAGCAAAGTTTACATCCTACTTCTCAATCATATATTGATCTCATTCATGTATATTCTTTGTGTTGCTTGCATGAAAATATGTATAATATGTTTGAGAAGATGACAATGGAAGGACTAAAACCCTCAATGGAAGCATATACAATTTTACTAGATTATTATAGGCGGACAAGTGATACTCAAAAGCTAATCGATATATTGGAAATGATGATGAAGGATTCCATAAAAGGGACAAGAGTAACAATCAATATCCTTGTTGATGGATTTTCTAATGGAACTACTATGAAGCTAGGAATGTGATATTTGAATTTGGAAAGATGGTTCTAAAGCCACATGTAATGACATATAACTTGCTCATCAATGCATATGCACATGGTGGAAGGCTCTCAAAGTTTCCACAAGTTTTAAATGAGATGAATGTTGCTGGATTGAAGCTATATGATTACACGTATTCCACTCCTATATATGCTTTCTTCTGAGTCAACGATTTTAGGATAGTTTTTTACTATCATAAAGAGATGATAAAAAATAATCAATTTTATGATTCCATGTCATTTGCAAAGAGGAAAGTTGTTATGTATCTAAATCACACATTAAAAATTATAAGAGATAGGAGAGTTTTGTTGGGTGAAATTAGAAAGCGGATAGCTCTTTCAAGTAGGAACACTTTAAACTTCAAGAGTTGTTTAGGTACACAAATACTTATATTTTACATCTATAGACAACTAAAATAATAACAGTCTTATGAGACTGGAGTAAGATGGAAAGTTTAGTCTCCATAGGTAAAAACTAGTGAGCAAGAAATTTTGGACTAGAGGAAAAGTTGCGAGCCTTTGCACCCCTAGTTATTTGGCATGCATATATGGATGGGGACCTCACCATTGCCTTTTTGAGGTTTGAAATTTACCTCGATTTGAATTTTAGCCTTTAGGTCCTTTTATACCTTATTTCATGACAAAAAAACACCCAAAATATTTGTTGAAAGGAAGGCTGGGGCTACAACATTCCCAAACCATTGATTAGCTACTGCATGGAATCTGAGCTTCATCCAAAATGTCGGTAAACCACTTAGAATTACTGATTTTCAATGGATCTTCCCCACTCATGTCTATATTTGAGAATAAGGTCTTTATGCTACTCACCATTGTTGTTATAAGGGTGTAAAATGCTTCAAAATGCCAGGAAATTACCACAAAGTTGTTCTAGGCACAAATATGCCCATGAATTACACCTATCATCAAAGGTTTGGGGTTGTTTAGGGCTGGATGATGACATGAAAATCCCCAAATGTGTTCAGAACTATTCATGGTTTTCATTTAATGATATTTTTGGAATGTTATGGGGTGAGGTATGCTCAAAAGAGCATTACTTGTGCTAAGATATTTGTTGTGTGCATGTACTAGACTGTGCGTGTGTGTATATAAGTATGCATAGTATAATGTAACATGTTATGCAGATATAGATATAGAGAGGGGACATAGTGTACCGTATAAAATATACATAGCTCCAAAACACATTTATTTCTTGTTACTTTGTGTCATGTATAGTGGCATGATCATAATATAGCAAACCAAGTGTCTACCTAGGTGGCATAATATTCTTCTTTTTAATTTCCAAATTGAGGTCGATTGGATGAACGTACTTGCAGCTTGGGCATGAGCGAAAATCCTTTCAAAAAATCACAAACATGTGACTCTGTGCAGAGGCCATTGCAATCATCTCTCCGCTATTCTTCATCAAAGAGATCAAACAAGTTCTTTCCTCCAGCTACAAGTTTTTTCTTTCTGTTGATGCTTCCATATCTGACCGTTTTTTGGAAGATTCCTTTGTAGGTCCAAGTGCATAAGGTGACAACCATAAACTGGAATTGTTTCTCTTGGATCATGCCAAGTATTTGCTTTTATGGCTGAATTGTAATAAAATATTTTCCCTGCATGTAATCATTGATGAATTCAATCACCAATAAAAAGAAAAACTTGGGGAAAAAAAAAAGAAAAATAGCTCATTTATACACAATTTTAAAATATATATTTTTAATGTCAAGTGGTAAGCTTTGTTAGAAGGATTAGGATTCAATTTGCCAATCATATGTTTCCATGTTAATGTACCATATTGTACACTATACTGTCATATTTCATTGTTAACTCTACCTTTATATCTTTCCCTTGATAGTGTATTATTGTATCATTGTGATATCTCATTTTTAACTCAGGCTATGCAGTTCGTCCTCCATAGTGTATCTCAACAGAGGAGGAAGGAATCTTGTGATATCTCATTGTTAACTCAACCTAGGTAATGTATCTAAATGGAGGCATGAATCTTGTGATATTCCATCATTAACTCAGCCAAAGCAGTTTTTCCTAGGTACTGTAGCTCAATGGAATAGGTATTAAGTGTTGCTCTCAGTGGGATCTATCCATGTTAGTAAGTTACGATGCCAAAAAATTTGGTTCTACTTTAAAATATTTTCACTCTCAACCTATAGAAGATGTTGAAACTAACCTAACATTAAAACAAAGGATGTTTGCAAATTTTAGGATGCACTCAAAATATTTATCTCTTAAAGATTTATTAGTTCTAGCATCATATATATTTGATGATATCAAGAAGAATATCCAAATAAAATAAATATTTAGATATTCTATTAAGTTCCACTTTAAAAAAACGTAGTTTTATGTTATAATATCCTCATACTCAACCCACATAAAGTATTATGTCACCTTGAAATCAAAACTAATAATGTCTACAAATAGTGGGGATGCAGTCAGAAATGATGGAAGGAAAAAGCTATTGCAAAACAGAAAGGACAGAGGGTTTGATATTTGACAGAAATCTTGGCAATCCCCCAAAAACAAAGAGACATAACTTCCAAGGAGTGTGTCATTCAATTAATCACTAAATATGCACTCAAATTCGATCATTAAATCAAAAATTTGCTCGTATAATACAAAACAACAAAGTATAATTTATATATTGCAATCAGACTATCTTTTCAATTTCAAAACCACAAGTTTTGCAAAACATACTTGATCCATTTCCATAATTTCAGTATGGTATTTATTTAATTCCGTAGGAACAAAATGGACAAGCTTCTTCTTTCCAACATGAAGTACTTCAAATCCACTGCCTAGTGCTTGAAAACCAATCAACAAAGGTGTAGAAGCCACAACAATTCACCTTATGGTATAATATAATACTGGATGCTAGGGAACATCTTACCAGATGGAAACAAAAACATGCAATTTTGGATATTTTGGATAATGAATTATTCTAAAAAAAATAACCATACCTTAAGTTTACTAATGGAACGCAATCAATCATCTTCTGATGTAGCTTCACGAGAGGATCTTTGTCTCTTGGGGAGAAGAAATCGTAGCTCCTCTAGCTCAATCAACCCTCCATTGTGAGAATAATCCCATATTTTTTGGCATAATCCCACTGATCACAACAATTAATACTCATTTGGGACATCCCAAATGCCAGATCCCTTAGAAGGTTTTGCATGTTTGATACTAATAGTGTGGCAATTCCCTCCATGGTTGAGGGCTGGGCTTTGACAAGCTCTTAAAAACTCCAGGATCAGTTAATTTGTGGAATTCACCGGGATTCCATATGTTTTGATCACGTTCTTGAAAATGTGCATTCAAGTCTCTCGCTGCTGATGAAGACTTGTTGCACTCTTCCCAGTTTTAGTCATTTTGTCTAACAATTGGTATGTGTAGGATAGAGGCCCCTTCAGGGAATATACCTATCCAAAGCCCTAGATACCTTTCCCTTATCATGGATCCTATCCGGCTGGGAACTCTACCTCATCATAGAGTGCACACTTGGAAAGGAACAGATAAACTTACCGCCTCATACTAGAACAGGTTATGCCTATGGTGCTTCCACTTGGGAAACTAAGTCAATATCAATAGGTTACGAAACTCGAGCAACTGAAACAGGTGACACAAATGGCTCTGGATTCAAGCGAAAGGATAAAACCACTGCAGATACTTATTATATGGTTCTGGGTAAATAACAACTACTTTTGCCACTGGTGGATATGCAATTGAATCTCTTCGAACCATGGCTTATCCCTTCGCTTTTGCTGGTGGTTTCAGATCTATGGGTTTTCCAACTGGAAATAGGCAACATGCTCTGCTTCCTTAACAATTCTCATGTTGCACCATGAACAATGCACCTGTATTCACCGTGAACAACACTCCTGTTGCACATGTTGCAGATCCACCATGAACAATGCTCATGTTGAAGATCCAAGAAATTGGATCCATAGTTATACTACAGTTTGATCAGTCCCATAAAGGAATTCCCTTTGTTGATTGATTGGACCTCTCATGGAATTGACATATATTCGAGGGTTGAGCTAATCCATATGTGGAAGTTGGACCTACCTCCTTCCCCCTTTTAAGTCTTCGGGGTCGTACCCATATAGATAGAAAAAAAACGTATTAGCATTCAGAGTCAATTAGAAACCACATATTATTTCTAACTAGATAGGTAACAACCATTCTTTCTTACCGAGTTGAGTGTTTTGATCCGATGATGGTTAGCTAATGTTTAGATAGTATTTTACTGGAACTGCAATTGGTATGCCCAAACCAGTGAACTTCATGCGTATGGTATGACTTATTAATGATACCAAGCCCTGAATATAAATCCATAATATTCATGATCATTATGTTCGCGACAACGTATTGTTCTGAACCGAAGCTAAGAAAGAACAATTTAATCCCTTTATCATTCTTCTTATGCTTTTTTTAGGGGAAAAAATACCAGCCTTTGTTATTCATATGAATCAAAAGACATCTTTTACATATCAGCATGGCTGCCAATCCAGGACCGTCACATATAAAATAAGTGACAATACAAAATAGCTGCCAATCCAGATCCATCACATATGTTCTAAGTGACAATAACATAACAACAGAATCAAAAAAGAAAAAGTATGATCAAAGCAGACTTTTCTCATCATCCCTGATATATCAGGTCAGAAAGTACTGAGAAATATCGAAGATGAACTTCAAAACATACAATCAAAGCAATATATGCTGGCAAGAAGAACTCAACAAGAACAAAAAGTGATACTCAGTCAACTACTAATAACAAGCTGAATAATTGTAGTAAGCAGCTACTCTAAAAAAGATTGAGATTGCCATGATTCACAATCAAACCATCCATAGTTTCTGAAAAAGAAACAACTCCCATATCCAATTTCAGGCCTTGTTTGGAGAGTGCATCTGCCAGCGAATTATGCTCACGATATGTATGTTTAAAGATCATCGGCGGGTCCTTTTGAAGCATAAATCTTATGTCACAACACCAGTGCATCAGAGATGGAACATCAAGTGCAGAATATGTGTTAAGCCAAGAGATAATAACCATAGAGTCTCCATAAATTAGCTAAAATGGAATACCCATCAAAAAACTGACTCAAAGAATTCCCCAACATGCCAATAACTCTGCTCTTGTATTTGTACTGCTCCCATAGCCCATTGAAAAATTGAAGTAATGTGAATCATTGATAAAAATCACAAAACCGGATCCACCTATATTCTCTGCGGCTGCTCCATCAAAGAAGCCACATGGGAAATATTTTGACGGTTCAGGGCCAATATTGCGGGTTTTATGAATTTTCATAGGCACAAGGTAAGAGTTTACCAAACTGTCAATTCTGGCAATCAACAAAGAGAAGGCTGGTTTCTTATTTTCAAATATGCAGAGATTTCTTAATAGCCAGATTCCCCAAAAAATAAACAGAGGCAAGTATCTGTAAGAAGCAGAACTCGCAGTACGAGAAAACCAATGGCCCAGAAAGGAATGAACAGAGCTGGAAATGGGAAACGAGCAGTTGTATTTTACCTCAAAATGAGAGTATACACGGGCAGAAAAAGGACAGCAGAAGAAAAGATGATGAATATTTTCTAGGTTACCTTCACAAAGAACACATCGACTTGGCCCATTGAAGCCTCTAGACTGCAATTGCTCCCAGGTTAATAATTTCCGATATATCAATAACCAGATAAAGCATTTTATTTTCAGAGGAATAGTCACAGTCCATAAAATTTTCAGAACTTTGTCATTTAATTCTGAACAGCAATCCAAGATTACACAGGAATAATCTTCAGCAGCAGATAACGGCCCCGTATACTTATCATGAGACCAGGATATAATTCTTCTTATGCTACACCTTAGGACACCCGAGTACATAGAAAACATGGAAGGAAACTATGGTGAACAAACAAAATAGGCCAATGGTGGTCGGCCCTAGGGTAGAATGGTCCAACTCAAATTTATTTTTGCATCTCCTGTTGTGCTACTCTCACACTTTTCCGATGGCAAAATTTGTTCATAATAATAAAGGTTTACCTTTTTATCCTTAGACTTGCTTTGGTCAAGAAATATGAATTACCTTTTTCATTACTTAGTATATTTTAGTATATTTTATATGTTTATTTAATATATATATAT
>LPNX010091276.1:338055-367826 GCA_001517045.1 Pseudotsuga menziesii
TTCCACCTGTTTTATTTTCAATTGAATCTACTGGATTTACATTATATTTCACATCTCACTCTTGGTTATACATCTCATTCTTATGCAATCAAGAATGATTACGGATGTTCAACATATCTCCTCTTCAAATATATTGGTCCATATGGATCTTACAAAGTTAAGTATTAAAGTAGTTGGGATTCAATGGTCTACTTTTTTTTTAAATCATATTATTATAATATTTTTTGTTACTATTATGGTAGGATTTTTTTTTGTTTTTATGTAGTTTTATTTTTCAATTTATTTTATTGGTGTTACATTATAATCTCCTCAACACTAGGTTGTATATGCTCCTTGTTACTCTTAATGGAACCAGGAGGGATCAAACAATCGTAGTTTAAACAATCATATGATAGAGTTCCTAAATATTTCTCAATTTCCAACAATTGTAAGATGAAAAATTCTTTTCTACTTGTTTCATCTCTAGTGGCATTCACATATGATGATTTCACACATTTTTCTCAAGAGAAAATTGGATAGAATATTTGAGCGTGAGTTCTTAGCAATTTCAGTAAAATAACGTTAGGACCCCTACAATTATGAAAACCCTGCCATGGAAATACAACTTTAAAAAAAATGCATAAATCTATTATCAAAATTGTAAATTTTCATTGCCAGATTTTAATATCAAAGAACTTGACAAAAAGGGAAGAGTGCTCCATGATTAGCCCACTCCATTAAAATGTACTAAATTGTAAAATAAATTTTATGATTTAATAAATTTTAACACCACAGATGGATTCAGAGACCTCTTAATACATATATAGAGTAAGCGGTGCAAATATGCTTCCTGTATTAGTAATGAGCTATGACACGTGAGGGGGTCTATCGTTTACTAAATTTTGAATCCATATGCAGTGTTAGAATTTAGTAGATTGTACAAATTCATTGTCAA
The DNA here is from genome assembly GCA_001517045.1 of Pseudotsuga menziesii. Lineage (NCBI taxonomy): Eukaryota > Viridiplantae > Streptophyta > Pinopsida > Pinales > Pinaceae > Pseudotsuga > Pseudotsuga menziesii. The sequence continues at coordinate 338,990 of LPNX010091276.1, forward strand.
AATTGTAATTTTCCATTGTTGGAGTGATACAACTAAAAATGACCAAATAAATGACCAATTGTTATGTGGTCATATTTAGTACAGTTCTTATCCTGTGACCAAATTAGTCATTTATCTTGGTCATTTTTAGCTTAGTTCTTATCCTGTGACCAAATTGGTCATTTATCTTGGTCATTTTTAGTTAGCTCACTTAAAATTTCTCAATTTTGGTCATTTATTCCTTGAAAAAACTATCTCTCATTTATCTCTCATTTTGTGCTAGTGTAAGAAAAGAGTCATAAGATGAATCCCTAGTCTCCCCACATGCCAATAATTGAGTCCTTAGAATTGGATCTGATTTGAGGCTCGTGCTCATGAAATCTACCAAATATATGGGTTGTGTAGGAACATATTAACTTGGAAAAGGTTTCACAACAACAACAACAAAATTTGAGGTTATGCAAACACCCACCTTTAATATGTGTTTGATCAAAGATGATGGCAATGACACACTCTGTTCAAACACTCCATTCAAACACATACAATTATTATAAGGATTATTCCTCTTCTAAAATAATAAAGCTTGATAAAAAAAATTTATTTAAGACACAAAAGCAACAAAATGAGTCAATTTTGATAGTTACACATTATGTGTTTCTATATGAGGATCCTAATCCAACAAGTGAGCCAAGTATCCAACTAGTGGCTAAGCAGAATGAAACATAAATCAGCCCATGCATGAATCATTTATTCATTCTAAGTGTTATGATAACAATATAGATAAGTTTGGTCATCAACCACTTAGTTATAATCTTGATGCTCAATCATGCAATAATCACTTTCATGATTTTGTGGAATCATGGATTGAATCCTCATGGGTTTTGAATCCTTCATACCACCTTGAATTCTTCACCAAGAATAATATGCTTAGTATCTTACTTCCACATTGATTGCAAGAATACATCACTCACTTAACAACTTTTTCATATATATGCATCACCCCGATATTCCTATAGGATCGAAAATCCTTCAATTGATGCATTGACTTTATGACTTCAAATAACACTTGTTGAGCTAGTGCAGGATAGGATAGAAATAGCTTAGATTATGTTTTATTTATTTCTTTTAGAATAGGATTTTGTCCTATTTTAGTTAATCTTTCAATAATGTTTCTATATATTAGATTAGATTTTATTTCCCGGTAGTTTACTTTACGGCTAGTTTCTTTTTTGCATGATAGTTTTATTCATTTTAAATAATTAAGCCTTAATAATAAATATTTTTCCTTGTCTTGGTTTTAACCTGAAAGTTTACCTTGAGTTTGGTTTGTCTCCAATTTCAAAAGACATATGTTGAATCCCTTTTGGTAAAAGTTTGGGTTGAATTTATTGTTCAACTAACATGGGATATTTCCAAAAGATCGAACACTTTAAGCAACCGCTCACAAAAACATATCATAGATCAACACACTGTGTTTTTATGTGGTTAAAATCATCAAAGAGGAAAACAATCCATTGCCCCATCCAAATAGCTACTTGAGGCAATATTATGATGCAAAAGAAAAACAATGTTACAATGAGTTTTTCATAATTGATCATCGAGCAAATGACCCTCCATGATATTTAAATAAATATAATGAATCAATTGGATGTTAAGTTGCAAATCAATGGTTGTTAATATTGAGGTGAGAATGAACCATTGGATCAGCCTATGTATAGAACATATCATAATCTTTGGATTACATATGTACAAATGCATACTAATGCATACTAAAGAAGCACATTTGCGCCTAAAGATAAATTATAATAAGTAGATCTTAACTAATTCCTAAGTGTCCAGATATCATAACACCCCCCTTAAGAACACATTGGGATAGGATTGAAGAGATTATAAAAGTGACACTATAGGACAAGGAAGGAAGGAATTAGAGCCTATCCCCCCTTAATGACAATTTCCTGAACTCCTAACATAAATCAAGGTTTAGAAAATTTTGCTTCTGTAAGAAAATTTGTGAATATGTTTGAAACTTGATCGTCTATAGGTAAAAAGAGCACTTCGAACATGATCATAAACAATATTTCTAATGAAGTGCATAAGTAGCTCAATGTGTATTCTATGTTGATTTGAACTATATCTTTGGAGAGATGTATGGAAATTTGATTGCCACACCAAAGGGCAGTCAAATGCAGCTACTCGAATCCAAAATCTAAAAGGATCTGTCAAAGCCACAAGTTTTATTGACTTACACTAAGTGTAGCTCGATATTTTTCTTTTTTATTGAAGAAAGAGAAAGAGATTATTGTTTCTTACAATCCTAAGAGATAGGTCCAGAACCAAGACTGAAAACATAACATGCAATAGAATTTCAATCATCAAGTTCGTCAGCCCAATATAAACAACCAACAAAGGAGTCCCCCTTGAACTATACTAAATCCCAAATTGAATTGCACCCCAAATATATCAAAGTATCATTTTCTTTGTTTCTAATGGATTTCATGGGGAGTAATTTTCATAAAGCGGGGAAAAAAGAATAATTAAAAATAAAATATTAGGGAATGTATGAGTCAAGTACAAGAGACCACCAAAACGCTAATGATAGAGGGTGGCATCTACTTCGGGTGAAGTGCAAGTGGAATAAAGTTTGAGTCCAGACTAGAAGGGAGATGAGGCTAGTTTTCAATATTCCATGTGAAAGCGACGAAGAAGGTCACACGCAAAGGTCATCAACATAAATAACAAGGATGATGTGATGCTTTCCTACTTTCTTGGTATATACATTGGGGTCAAAATGGAATCTAGAAAAACTAGTGTCAAGGAAAAAGCTATCCATTTTGGCATACCAAGCTCGAGTAGCTTGCTTAAGGCCATATAGAGATTTCTCATTGCAGTAGACAATACTAAAGTCATTATGAACATAGCTAGGATATTGTCCCATGTAAATTTATTCTTGTAAACCCCCATGAAAGAAGGAAGAATTGGCATCCATTTGATGGACCTCCCATTTATGAAATACAACAAGGTAAAGAACAAGGAAGGGGGAGTTCATTTTCACGACAAGGAAAAATGTTTCATTATAATCAATTCTTTAAACTTTGGAAAAGACTTTAGCAACTAACCTTGCATTAATTATTTCAACACTTCCATCTGATGCATACTTGGTTATGTAGACCCATTTACATATGATAAGTTTTACTTCTTTCAAAACATGTACAAGATCGCAAGTATCATTCGACTTTAAGGAACAATATTATTCATCCATAGTTGCATCCCAATCTAGATTCCTTGATGCTTCTGCAAATGTCTCTAGATCATGATTCTCTGTAACTTGATCCAAAAGAGAAGTGGCACATTTAAATTGAGAACGTGTTTGGCGTTGATCTCTAAGATCATCGAAAAGATTAACGTATGTTTCGCATATTGTATGGGCCCATTAGAGAATCGGTTGTGCTGGTTCAACTAGAGGAAAAAAATATGAGGAGGTGGATTTTCATCGTGACCGTCATCATCAGAAGATGGAATAGGAAAATTGTTAAGGAAGTTGGGACTAGAAGATGGCACAAGCGTTGAATATGGCTCACATGCAACAAATGACACATATGTGGAATTAGGATCACATGATGAGATATTTTAATCAAATTTAATATATATTTTAATAATTACACCATGGGAATGTGATATTGAAGAAGTTTATAACATTTGAGATCTTTATAATATCCAACAAATATGCACTTTTCAGTTTTAGGATGCAATGCTTTCCATTTTTCATGAGGAATATGAGCCCATGATTCAATACAAACACATGGAAGTGGCTAACATCTGGTCTAATGTCTCCCCATGCTTGTTCTCATGTGATATCTTTTAAAGCTTCAGTGGGAGTGTGATTGTATACTTTATGGTTTCAACCCAAAATTGAATTCTTAGTCCCTTATCTTGGAGCATACAATTAGCATTTTATTTTAATGTGTGATTCTTTCTCTCAACAAAACCATTTTTCTATGGTGTATATAGAACGATATGTTTCATTTGAATTCCTTGTCCATTACAATAAGGAGTAATTTCGTTGTTTACATACTCACATCCATTATCTGTTCTTAATTTGTGTATTTGATTTGCAGATTGTTTATCTACAGGGGCCTTGTAAGCCAAAAAATTGTCAAAAACTTCACTCTTAAGTTTTAAGTAATAAAACCAAGTGTATATGGAGAATTCATCAATGAAAATTAAGACATAGTTGAATCTAGAGAAAGAATTAGAAGAAACCATAACACACAAATCATTGTGAACAAGCTACAAGGGGGATGAGGTGCACCAAGAGGTATGTTTTTCAAAACTATCTCGATGATGGTTGTCGAGAACAAAAATAAGAAAAACACCATCTCTAAAAGAGATGAGAGGAATACCAATCATCATTTTATAATTACATAGTTTTTGTAACGAGTGATAGTTTAAATTAACAAATCATTCATGCCAAAGTTTACTCATGTCATTGCTATGAGAAATAAAAAACTGAGGGAAAATGTGATGACCCAAAGTTTTTGAATCTATACAACCTACTAATATCATCACAATTCCAGTAGCTAGGAAATTCTTAGGATCTTTGAAATTCTTGATTACAACTTGGTAAGGTGTAAACGTGACAGTCTTACCTTGAGAATGAGTGTTTTGATAGACTGACAAAAAATTGCAGGAAAATTCTAGAGCACATAGTGCATCATTGAACTTTCCATCACTTAACTGAACTATTCTAGATCCTACAACATTTGAAGAGATATATTATTACCAAGAATTTTTTTTTTGTGTTACATTCATTCATAGCAGAAAATATGGTTTTATCCTTATCCATATGATAAGATGCTCTAATATAAATGCACCACTTATTCGAAAAAGGGGAGATGCATTGAAGTAAAAACCAGAATCACAAAGTGCACGCCCTTTAGTTGTAGAGTCAAAAGAAAAATCAAGGTTGATGTTTCACTTCTTCATTGTTTTGTCTAAGGGTGTCATCTTCTTGCAATACTTATATTCCACATAACCATCTTTCCCACAAAAATTGCAGTGGAACTAAATCTTATTATCTTTCTATTAGGTACCCTTGTCACCCTTTAAAGGATGAGTTGGATGAGAGGGTTTGGGGCCCTTGTTTGGATTATTATTGTGAGGATGTTGCTCCTTGGAATTCTAGATTTTTTTTTCTATTGTGCCACTAAGAATTTTCTATATGTATTGACATTGTTGATTACACCAAGATGTATGAGCACACCAAGATGTATGAGCTTATCTTTCTCTGTAATCAAGGATTCAAAAAAGGATTCAAGAGTGGTTTCTTTATATCTTTCATGGTTTAAAATGTAGATACAAAAGAATAATAGGTAGGACCAAGCTTGGAAAGAATAACATAAATACATTGCTTTTCTTGCTTAAGTATTTTGTATTCTTAAACTAAGGTTCCAAGGGTTATGTATTTAGATAGATAGTATTGAATTCCATAAAAGTCACTTGTATTAATTCAATTAACTCATTTTCAATATGGTGACCTTGAATCTCATTGTGTTTACTAAACATAGTTTCCAATTTTTCCCTAGCCTTATCTAGTTCATCAATTCCTTGAAGGTGTAATCGTAACTCATTAGAAATTGGAATCTCGATTAATCTAGAGTTTTCATCACATTTATTGGCCAATTTAATTTTTTTATCGACATTGGTAGGTTCATTTTCTTTCCCCAAGTTAATCTTGTAAAGTTCCCTACTTCATAGGACATTCTCCATATGGGATCTCCATGAGAAGTAGTTGGTACTTGTAAGAAGAATATCACATGGAGTGGACATATTGTAATATGGTGTCAAAATAATAAATTCACGGTCTATATGCAAATATCTAAAAAATATAGACATTTAAAAAAAAACACTGAAAATAGACTCTAGATGTTAAAGTTATGCTTGATTGAAAACAATTGAAGTAGATTCCAAACAGACATGTGGTAGGTAGAAGATTGATTCACATGGAAAAAATGTTCCTCCTTCCCAAACTTAATATTTTAAACTCACTTTACAATAATGTTGTTTTATTTGAACCATTGATATTAAATAAGTGGAGGTATTTTTTTTACAATAATGTTACTTTAAAAATTGCATGAAAAAACTAAAAGACGTTACAATTTTAAGTGACTCAGTTTTATAAAACAAGTGAGATGTACCTTTACAACAAATTAACTTATAGAAGTTACATGCACTTTTTTTACAAGTAACTACCCAAAGGAAGACTTGAACCCACTGACCTCTTATTTAATAAAACAACTTTCAACAAATTGGGCTAATATAAAAGATATGTAAAAGTTGGAAGGGAGGAAGGGGGGATTTTTCCTTACTCTTTTACCTTTAGGTGTGTTTTTACCCAAAAACCTTGATTTTGGGCCTGAAAGATAGTATACAACCACACAATAACAAAAAAATGAAATTCTGAAACTAAAATGTGTCTTAGATTGTGGGTTAGCCCTTGGTTAGCATACCTGGAAAATGTAAGTTTTCCCATTGTTTCTAATTTAGTGAGTTCGCACAATGTGCATAACAATGAGCATACATGGTAAATAAAACCCTTTCCACTCTTTTTATAATTTGTCATGTTCATATAGAGAACACGACAAAGAGCATATGCAGATTGAAAAGGTACCAAACTGGAAATAAAACAAAAACCAAGCTAAAATCTAAAAAAATATGAGAATTTTTTCTTAAATGCATAACCGTAAACATTATACCTTTGGATTTGGTAAAAGGTGATTTCTTTGGAAAACATAATCCTTTTTCAATGAAATGAAAAACTTTTCCAGCTGAAAACAATGTTCTTGACATAGTGGAACACCCCTCTTAGCTGAGAAATGCACAAAAATATTAGAAACCAAAAATCCTTTGATGCATACGACAACACCAGTTCAATATATCAATCACTAATGGAAGTGGAATTTCATAAGTGCTTTAATAACATGTTCAACTAACACATGACATTTCCAAAATATCGAACACCTTTAGTATCCACTCACATAAACAACGCATAGATCAACATGACATGTTTTTACGTGGTTAAACCCCTCAAAGAGGGAAACAATCCACGACGCTAGATAAATATCTACTTGAGTTAATATTATTATGTAAAAGTAAAAGGATTTTACAATGAGTTTGTCTTGATTGATCATTGAGCAAATGACCCTCCATTCTCTTTAAATAGAGATTATGGACCAATTGGGAGATAAGACATAGATCAACGGTCATTAATATCGAGGTGAGAATGAATCATCGAATCACTCGATGTCTAGAAAATATTATAATTGTTATATTGAATATATATAAATAAATAATAATGCATACCAGAGGAACACACTTTAACTAAAGATACATTATAACAAGTTGAGCTTAACTAACTCCTAAATGTCTAAATATCTAAGCATTTATTTGCACCAATCATCTACCCTGGAATAGACAGTCGATAATTGATAAGTTGAAGATAAAAATCATGAAATTATAAAGAGGTATTGTTTCTCTTCATTAAATACACTTGATTTTTGAAAAGGATCCATCACTATCCTATTTGGAGAGGGACATCATTCTAACAATATGCTTGGGAAATGAGTTATGTCATGATTATTATGGCATGCTCGTGTGGGATGATATTCTTTTTTTTGGGTTTGTTTCCTACCCTTTGCTTATATTTACTTAAAAGAGTAAGTTGCTTCAACCCTAAAGGGATTTTTAAATTGAGAAATGGTTTAGATAGGAAATATCATTTCATTAATTTGAGGGATTTTATGTAAGAACATGTGTTATTATTTTCTTATTAGTGCGGCATATCCTTATCCCATAAATGTCTTTTGCATGAGTCTATTGTAGAATATTTTGAATTCCTCAAAGAGTTATGACATAATGTATAAAATGGTTGACTTCTCTTCACATAATCAAAGAAATTAGACTCAATTTCATATTCGTAGCTACACCGCCACATACTAGCCAAATTTTTATGGTTCACCATACACATATCTATATTCAGAAGCATGACGTTCTCTCATTTCCACTTCCATTAATGATCTAACACAATTCCTAATGAGGATAAGGAATTACTTTATGAAACAATTTAAACTAGTAGAGAGACAGAAATTGGTAAAGGTTCAACCACACCAAATCTATAGTCTAACCTTGAAGATTTTATATAAACAATACTTGCATTCTCCATTGAAGACAATCCAAAGATTGAAGGTATGAAAGAAGAGTCCACTACAAGGAAAAGGACCTATATTGGAGGTTGTAGTGGAACGCCCCCAAAAAACATGCCCATTCTTTGTTTATATTGAAGGTAGGAAGGAAAAGGTTTTAGCGGAAATTTTTATTGGTGCGCCCAAACCATTATGGCGCATCGGTGCATATTTGGTTTAGGAACACCAATGATTTTTTTTCGTAATGTTTCACCGACAATCCTCATTGGATTTTAGGTAAAAAAAACCAATGCTCCACTTTTATAATGGTATACCAGTGCTTCTCTTTGGATAAGGGGCTGTTATCACTCCAGGAAACTACCTAGGGTTATAAGCTAGGTATGCCTGGTAACTTAAGAAATTATGTTTTTGTGTTTTTTGTAAAGGTGGATCAATGGGACAACTCAATCCAAGTATGGCATTCAGACATTCAGAATGGTAAACAAATAAAACAGTGCTCTCAAGAGTTGATTAATCAGCAGATAACTTTAAAGATGGATGAAGAAAAGAATGTAACTAAACCAGTACAGAGTAGGGTTCAAGAGACATCCAAGAAAATAATATCAGGCTATGAGCTAAACAATGGAAAAGCAACCATTCAAAGCTAGACAACACAGATAATAGTGAAAAGGAATATGGAAAGCTGACATCAAAACTGAAAGAAACCTGTGATCTATATTAGCATAAAGAAGACTGAGTACAATAGCAGATTACTCTCTCCAAAATCGAACCCCCTGTGTTCTCCAAATGTCTTTGGCTTTATAGCCTTACAAGATCAAATCTAGATCCATGAAAAATGGATCAGATTTGCCAAAAATAGTCAAATCGACAAGTGTAGGATGAGATCCTATAAAAATGGATCTGGAATTCTAAAAATGGAAAATCAAATCAAAATAGGAGAAGATCAAGTCCTGATGTAGTGCAGATAAGCCTCCCAAGGCCGTTGATGACTCTTCCAAAAGATAGAATTCGAATTTGTTGAATTGACCAAAAATCCTATATTTTTGCCTTTGAAAAAGACACCAAATTTATTTGAATAACCTCTTCTGATCTTATCCCACACAAATAGCATTCAAATCTGACTTCATAATTCACCATTTATCCATTAGAATCGAGTTCAAGCTATTTGGATTCAAAAAATCCCAATCTGGGCAAAAACATTAGCTTGCTGCCCTGTAACAAGTTTTGTAAGCATTTTCTGACACGTGATCTTGTGGGGATATTTCAACTAGCTTCCTAATCTCTAAAATGAAATCTAATTGCACCAATGGATAGCTTATGATTTTTAGATGTCAATCGACCATTTGAACGTGCCAAACGGACATTCCACGGCCGAGAAAAACGATTTTTACCAAAGGCAGTTTTTTCTGGAAAAACAGATTTTCGGCAGTTAAGCCTTCTATCTGTTTCGTGCTTTAGCTGCCGAAAATGACCTGTTTCGGCTGTTAACTAACCTTTTACAGACAAGCTTAGCTGCCGAAAGCTGATATTTTGAATTTTGAAGATTAAAACTTGGATGAATGAAATTTTCAACTATATACTTCAAAACAAGACCTCTTAATGGACTCTAAAAAATTTAGAAGGAAATTTTTTGACTTGATCCTATCACCTAAAATAATGAAAATTTGACTGGGTTATTTTAGGAGATAACATCTGTCTCCTACTCGGGGAAGGAATCCTCCTAGTGAGGTTCCAAGAATCCCAGAACCAAGTGCCTTTCCTGGAGAAAGCTCAAACAGAACTTTAAACTCTAGTGTTTCATTAGGCATGGAGTCATCTGGTTTCCTTTTGCATTGGGCATGGAGTCATCAAGCTGCCTTTGGCATTGGGCATGGAGTCATTAAGCCACCTTTGGCATTGGCCATGGAGTCATTAAGCCGCCTTTGGCATTGGCCATGGAGTCATTAAGCCTGTGCCACTGTTCCCTCTGCAAACCTGTAGCTTTCATGCAGCCTGCTCTGCTTATTCATGAACTGAACAAAACTGAAAATGATCTTCGTGCTCATAGGAAAGCTTATTCCTCTACCTACTCCTACACTAACCAACTGTACTGCCTCTTATCAAATGAAGTGATGCTTCCAATGAAGCCATGTAAAGAAATTTTTTAATGCCATCATGCTAGATCTTGACCCGAAAAACAATGAAAACCATATCATGCAGAAAGAAGGTTTGAACAGATGATAAAGATGATCCTCTTCTGGCAGAAATTTTTTAAGATCTATGCTACTCATAGACTCTAAATAGCCAGCAAACGGATCATCAAAATCACAATGAAATACCTCTTGGAGCTGCTTCTCCAATTGACTATGTTGCAGTTGCTCTTCGTTTACTCCACAAAACTCATTGCTGAACGTAGACTGCTTGAGATCTACTGGAGAAACATATGAGATGGACTGTTGATCTGGACTTTTCAGTTTCTTGCCACCATCACTCTCTTCATATGTGCTGTGATCTACCTTCTCCTGCAAGTTTAAAAAATGTGAGCTGCTCATAACATGTGCTGCAGATTCAACCCCAGGATTTGGATCTTCTCTGTTATTAGGATCAAGAGACTCATGACTAGTATCAACTACAGCATCAACCCATTCTTGATCATGATTCTCATGTTCTAGCTGAAGATTGGATAGTCCTTGCAAATCTGGACTTTGTAAGCTGCCCTCATCAACCTCTGCAGATCTGAAATTGTCAGCTATTGTCTTGTTAGTCTGCTCATCATCTTCAAAAATTTTAGAGATAAAAATCTGATCTTCGTGACAACTAACAACAGTAGATGCGTTTGATATGATGTCAAAAGCATAACTAATATTGTCATAGTGTGAATCATTTATCTCCTTATCATGATGAGAAATATCTTCTGCTTCAACATGTTCTTCATGATTGTCTAAATCTTTATATAATAAACTAAACTCATGACAACATTCTGGATAAAGAAGATCAGTTGAAAACTTGGTTTTGCAAAACAAATTGAAGGCAGCATGAAAATCAGCCAAAGAGCTGATACTTGCTCTTGGAAGAGACTGACACCAGTGAAGAGCAATCCCCTCTAATGAAAAACAGAAGAGCCGGATCTGAACATCCTCATGCACTACCTGCAACCGATGCATGTAGTCATGAAATTCCAGCAAATGTTCAGTTGGCACTTCCCACTCTTCTCCTCGAAATCTAGGAAGACTGTTCTCCCATTCATCTCTAGTAGGAACTTGATTAGGGAAACCAGCAATGCTTGAAAAATCACAGAATGCATACCTCTTAGCTAAGATCCTGTTCATGTCATACCAGTGCAGTCACCAACAGATTCTGAATGATGGAGTCGCCAATGAGTTCGTCCTTCATGGAGTCGCCAGATAGATGATTATAACCAATAAGTGTCTACCCCTTGTCTATCATCAAAGAGTAGATCTATGTTGTCTCCCAGGAAGATCAGCTTCTCAACTCGCTCCCCGACAACGGCGCCAATTTGTTATCACTCCAGGAAACTACCTAGGGTTATAAGCTAGGTATGCCTGGTAACTTAAGAAATTATGTTTTTGTGTTTTTTGTAAAGGTGGATCAATGGGACAACTCAATCCGAGTATGGCATTCAGACATTCAGAATGGTAAACAAATAAAACAGTGCTCTCAAGAGTTGATTAATCAGCAGATAACTTTAAAGATGGATGAAGAAAAGAATGTAACTAAACCAGTACAGAGTAGGGTTCAAGAGACATCCAAGAAACTAATATCAGGCTATGAGCTAAACAATGGAAAAGCAACCATTCAAAGCTAGACAACACAGATAATAGTGAAAAGGAATATGGAAAGCTGACATCAAAACTGAAAGAAACCTGTGATCTGTATTAGCATAAAGAAGAATGAGTACAATAGTAGATTACTCTCTCCAAAATCGAACCCCCTGTGTTCTCCAAATGTCTTTGGCTTTATAGCCTTACAAGATCAAATCTAGATCCATGAAAAATGGATCAGATTTGCCAAAAATAGTCAAATCGACAAGTGTAGGATGAGATCCTATAAAAATGGATCTGGAATTCTAAAAATGGAAAATCAAATCAAAATAGGAGAAGATCAAGTCCTGATGTAGTGCAGATAAGCCTCCCAAGGCCGTTGATGACTCTTCCAAAAGATAGAATTCGAATTTGCTGAATTGACCAAAAATCCTATATTTTTGCCTTTGAAAAAGACACCAAATTTATTTGAATAACCTCTTCTGATCTTATCCCACACAAATAGCATTCAAATATGACTTCATAATTCACCATTTATCCATTAGAATTGAGTTCAAGCCATTTGGATTCAAAAAATCCCAATCTGGGCAAAAACATTAGCTTGCTGCCCTGTAACAGGTTTTGTAAGCATTTTCTGACACGTGATCTTGCGGGGCAATTTCAAATAGCTTCCCGATCTCTAAAATGAAATCTGATTGCACCAATGGATAGCTTATGATTTGTAGATGTCAATCGACCATTTGAACGTGCCAAACGGACATTCCACGGCCGAGAAAAACGATTTTTACCAAAGGCAGTTTTTTCTGGAAAACCAGATTTTCGGCAGTTAAGCCTTCTATCTGTTTCGTGCTTTAGCTGCCGAAAATGACCTGTTTCGGTGGTTAACTAACCTTTTATAGAAAAGCTTAGCTGCCAAAATCTGATATTTTGAATTTTGAAGATTAAAACTTGGATGAATGAAATTTTCAACTATATACTTCAAAACAAGACCTCTTAATGGACTCTAAAAAATTTAGAAGGAAATTTTTTGACTCGATCCTATCACCTAAAATAATGAAAATTTGACTGGGTTATTTTAGGAGATAACAGGGGCACTGGTGTTAGAGCTCTCCACTGCTGAAGGTGCATCGATCATAGTGCTCCTTTTTGGTGAAGGCATACCGATGCCCTTTTTAAGGGGAGGACACACTGATCCTCCATGACCCATGTTGTCCCTAGTAAATTATGTGTAAAGTATGGACCAGAATTTTTGAGAAAACCAATCTCAGTGTGAACAAGGTTGCGATGGAGTAAAAGAGAGAACATGTAAAAGCTAGAATTTTGGCCATTTTTTGAGGAAACACTAAATATAAAGGGTGAGTTAGTTAGAAAATACTTCCACCTATGGGTAATGGACATGGGATGTAAAATCGATCATTAGAGCCTATATAAATGTAAAGGGGATTCTTGAGTAGGGGTTGGTGTTGATCTTAGTAGGGTTCTTGATGGGATTTTGATCTTGGGTGATTATTGGGAGAGTTCGAATGATGAATACAAGTCCTGAACTAGGGTATGTCAATCAACATGATGTGTGCATGGAAATAGTGTAATGGATTTTGATAAAAAAATATGCAGGTTATGTGTGCAGAAAGACAACATTTAATACACGACTCATGTCAAATGAAGAGCGCTTTTGGGGTTTTTTCATGTATGGGTTTCCATGTTAAAACCTTTGAGTCAATGGTGTGTGTGTTTATTTTATGTATGCATCTTTGTGATTTTGCTGCGACTAATAATAATTATGATGGAATGGAATAATAGTAATAAGAATATCGTATATTTGATATAGATCTATATGCTCTATATATTGTTGTTATCTGTTAATGAGTGTTCCTAGATTTGCATCCTTGGATAGTATGTTGTGTTCTTCCATGGAGAGATCCTCTTCTGTAATTGCAGAAGCCTAGTTATTATAGTTCCTATAGGTATCTTGGGTGAGACGAAACTTGATTCGCAAGTGTTTCCAATGGGGTTATACTCTGTCGATTCGGTACCTTGGATTTTTTTGGTCGAGCTAAAGGTTAAACCTAGGTTAGCAAAAGAAAGCCAACAAATGTTTTTTTTTCGGGACCTGAATCATTGTGAAGGAGACATGTTTTGGCACCTGATGAAGCCATAGATCCAAGATTGGCTGGACTACAAGGAGAGAGGATTTGCACAAGAAGAAAGTGAGGGGTGATGGCTAATTATGATAGAATGGTTAGAAAGGTATGTTTACTCTGATATTCATGAAATATTCTTTAGTGAGTTTCCTATTGTATCGTATGAATGGTAGGCGAAGCTAGAAACTCAAAGAACAAATTTTCAAGGTGGAGAACCCAAAGAGTGGACTCCTGAGCTAACCTAACGGTTGGAGAGTGTTACTAATACTATCTCTAAGGTTTTCAACTTCTAGGTCATGGAATTCTGGAAGGATATATTATTGATATTGTTGTTGACATTATCAAATATTATAGTGAAGTAGAGAGAGAGTTCTTCTGAGTACCCATAGGTCGATATCTGAAATATATAAAGTTGTGGATCAAAATGCTAGTTTGTGAAAAATGGATCCTAAGGATGGAATCTGACACATAAATGACAGTGCATGGAGGACATGGGTAATGACAGAAGGAAGGCCTAAACACGATGAATAGAGTAAGATGAGATGAAGAGGGTGGTCGTCTAAGGAGTGGAAGAAAATTCCAGTTGGGAAAGAGGAGAAGATCTGTGATAGGGAGAGAGAGTTGCAGCGTGACTGAAAGAGGGGACTATGTGTTGGTGCCACAACTTAACAAGGAATCTTGTGGCGAAGAGGAGGAATATCGGCTTATAAACGAAGGCAAAGAATAGGTTCAAAATCAATACCATGGTAGACACTACAACATACCCACAATTCTATGTACATCTACAACATTAGAGGTAAGACCCAAAAGTATTTCAAAGTGTGTTTTATCAAATCATAGTAATAGTAATAGCTAGGATAATGGTCAGGGATTTCCTACTGGAGGAACATTTAATTCAAATATGTCAGTACCCCAAGTACACAGGATGCATGGGAGTGACATAAATTTCCTATATTTAATGGGAATGGGTAGGAATACCCCAAGTAACATTGGTTTTTGTGTAAATTTGTATGGACTATGCGACAGGTCCAGGACGAGGCCATAAAGAGAGCCTAGATGATCACAACCTTTAGAGGATGTGCTCTCGATTGGTAGATGAAGTTTTCTATGGTTCCTGTAGGAGCCCCTCATAAGTCATTAGATTATATTCACTATAACCTAGCAGATGAATTCAAGAAGCCCAATTCTGATTCTGAATGCATACAAAGTTAAAGGAGATCAAGAAAACATCAATTGAGTCTGTGTGGGATTTTGATTAGAGGTTCAAGACTCTGATGGCCAAAGTAAGTTTTCAAATGTCTAATATCCAACACAAAGAATGGTTCATTGTCGCACTACTACCACATATCTGTGTTCCCTTGATGCAGTAGAAGAGAGTATCCCATAGCGAATATCGCGAGCTTGCTATGAATTTGGAAGCCTCGTCGGTTGAAGGAACTGATGTTGCAATGATGCAAATTTAGTCACAACTAACTAATTTAACATTGAAAATTAAAGAAATCCATGAGGATGTTTGGTGTACGAGATGAAAAACCAAAGGCCATCATAAGGATTCATGTCCATCCTTCCTGAATTGTCTTACGTCAGTAGCACCGAATCCATTAAGTTAACAAGGGATTCTTGTTAGGATTAATAATCCTCCTTTGTCCAATATAGTATAGTTTTTATTATTTCCTAACTTAGGAGTTCATTTATCACCTTACTGGAGTTTTGGTGCCACCATGAATATTAGTTCCACTGGTGCCATTGGTTCCATTGGTGCCACTGGCTCCATTGGTGAAATCGATTCCATTGGTGCCACCGGTGCCAATCCCTACATTATAGGATCCCACTCTGAGTTCCACTAGCATCCTCCATCAGTTGGTTGTAGTTGGTAAGCAATTATGTTGACTCAACATCCAGTTACAATTAGTTACATCACTTTGAGCTAGCCTAGTGCCACTTATGCATGCATGAAGAGAGAGAGGTTCCTTTTCCCACCTACCTAATCAGTTAGCTAATTGTATACTAATTTATACATGTGGATTTAGACTAGTGAGCCCCCAACAGTGATTTAGACACACTGAGTTAGCTAGTTAGTCAGTCTGAGTTAGTGGATTTGAATCTTATCCATGGAATTCGAATCCTATGTATTGTAACACCATTGTATTACTCATTAATGAATGTAAGATAATTGTTGTAATGTGACTGATCAATTCTAATCAAATCTATGTCAAATTTATCTTTTTTAGTGTACATTGTCTTTGAGATTCCATTGCATAATTCTACTTCTAAGTTTCTCTCATTTTCTTGTAGATCAATGGTTCACAAGTTTTGACATGGTATCAGATCCTTGTTTAGGATAGAAGCAAGTCTTGTCTGATATCCATTGTACACCAGAAGCAGTCGAGTTTCCACATAAATCCTGGAATCATAGCATTCCTCCCTCTAGATTTTTCCCAGAGAAGTCTATCCAGGTGTGACGGACTCTGAGAAAGTGTACATTCCAAGGTGGAAAGGCTTGAACTAACATATCATTGTGAATTGAATTGGTTTTTCAGTGTTATTTGCAGGTACCTATGTAGCTTATTGAGGAATTGACTGATCAACATACAAAAATATGGATTCTTTAGCTCTCATACCCTGAATCCTTACACCCTTCAACTACTCTGATTGGAGGTAATATATGCAGGTAGTCTTGTGCAAGCTTGGCCTATTTAGGATTACAATGGGAAGAGAAACTGAGCCCCAACAGTATGTTGAGAAGAGCAAACTTTTGAATCGTCTTGATCAGGCCTTAGGCTTCATGTGCACTCATCTCTTGGGATATTTTGTTCCACCTTGAGGGACTAAGGACTCCGAAGGAAGCTTTGGATAATATTGAATCTTTATTTGGAAAACAAGATGAGCTTTGAGGGATTATTTTGAGAATGATCCCATTGCTCTACAAATCGGTAGTTTCAAATCTATTCATCAATTCTTTACAAAATACAAGTCACTAGTATTGCAATGCAAACAACGTGGATTAGAGAGGAAAGATGAGCAACTTGTATTGTCAGTACTAAGAAAGTTTGGCTCATAGTACTCAGCCTTTGTCTCTACATTCCATTTCGGAAGAGATTCCATCCCTAATTGGAAGATTCCTTCTCTAGTTGCTTTTGTTAAGTCCTTAATACAAGAGAAATATAAATTGGTTCAAATGGGAGTGATTCATACCTCCAAGAATCAAGCACTCTTAGTGATAGAATCAAACAATGCACAATCAAGAGGGAAGAACAAAGGGAAGGAGACTAAAAACATTGGTTTGAAGCCAAAGGAGAATCAAAGATCTTCATATGGAGCCTCGGGTTCCAATAAAAAGAAGAAATTTGAGAAGAGTAAGTGTCCATATTGTATGAGAGGCTTTCATCGAGAGATCCAATGAGTGAATAAGGTCATCAACCAATTGTCAACACTCCTTTAACATAAAAATATTGCCCTTCCACAACGAGAAAATAATTCTGATGTTGGACAACCGACATAAGATCATGAGAGGTGCCATGCCTTGAAGGCAGGCCTCACTCGGTCAAAGGATTACTTGATATATTTTGGAGAATGCAACCACATGGTTTCCTCCAGGGAATCCTTCACCACCATCAATTTATTAGTAGGACCTAGCATTCATATGGGTTATGACCCTCAGATCCCAACAACATGAAGAGGTTATATTATAATCCAACATGGAGAGTTTATAAATGTACTCTACGTTCCCTTCCTTGCAGCAAATTTGTTATATGTATATTAGATGACTCACACTAGATCACTAAAGCAAGTGGTATTTGGCCCTTACTTAGTAGAGATCACATATATATCAACTGGGAATATTATAGCAAAAGGTGTTGCATACCATGTCTCCAAATCATATTCATTCTCACACTTCATGCCATACTCAGATCAAGTACAAACACAACTTCCATTCGAAGCAAATAAAGGTATTAAAACTCCTTTACTTACATTTGCAGATACAAATTTATTGTCTAATATTTCAAATTCATATTCATAGGAAGAGGAAGATCAACATTATATTGATATTGAGCTTACACCTCAAGAGGATCTAGATCTATATCCAACATCTATTTCATATCAACATCCTAAATAGGCCCAAAAATTCATTAAAGAAGTTGGGGATGTTGCTGGGAATCCAGATGATAGAAGAAGAATAAGGTCCCATTATTAGAATGAGTATGTTGCATTGTCCCACACATATCCACTTATCTCTAAGAGTTGCTTCATGATGTTGGGATCAGATCCTCAAACATTCAAAGTGGCTTACCATGATCCAAGATGGCAAGAAACTATGGACAAGGAATTTGATTCCCTACAAGACAACAAAACTTGGGAACTTTTCTCCTTACCTCCAGGGAGGAAACTAGTTAAGTGCAAATGGGTCTACAAGACCAAGATAGATTTTGATGGAACCACAACCAATTATAAGGCTCGTTTGGTGGCCAAAGGATACTCATAGGTTCAAGGATTGGGCTATAATGAGACATTATCTCGAGTAGAAATAATGGACTCCACCAGACTTGTCTTAGCAGTTGCAGCTACAGAAAGGTGGGAGGTACATAACATGGATGTGAAAAGTGCCTTCCTCCATGTTGACTTGAAAGAGGATATTTACATGAAACAAACTGAGGGGTACATTGAGGATTCTTCTGTAGTTTGCAAATTGAGGACATCTCTCTATGGGCTCAAACAAGCCCCAAGGGAATGGTATTCCAAAATGGATGCCTTCCTCATGTCACAGAGATTTTAAAGATGCAAATCAGGTTGCAATGTTTACATGCAGAATAAAGAGGGATTATTGCTATTGATTGTTCTATATGTGGATGACTTTCTCATTACTAGAAGCTCTCTTCCTGGATTGCAAAGCATCAAGTCAGCTCTGAACAAAGCATTCACTATGTTTGATCTAGGACTGTTAAGACAGTTCATTGGTCTCGAAGTAAGTCAAAATACTTCAGGAATAATGATATCACTATCCATATACTCATTAGATATGCTTAGAATATTCCACATGGAATATTGTAAAGAAGACCCTTTTTCTAGGGCTATCTGGAATCAGGATAGAAGAAGGTGGTTCTACACCATTGGTAGAAAACACTCTTTTCAGAAAGCTCATTGGGAGCCTTCTATACCTCACACATTCGAGACCAGATATCCTATGATGTGAGTGTTGCTACCAGATACATGCAAGAGCCACATGAGATGCACTGCAAGGTAGTAAATTGATATTACACTATGTGCAGGGTACTAGAGATTATGTGATCCATTATGCAGCTAGTGCATAACTAGATCTCATAGGATTCAAAGATTCAGATTGGGATGGAGATGGGAATGATAGAAAATCCACTTTAGGATTTGTGTTTATGTTGGGATCTGGGCCAATTTGTTGGTCTAGTAAGAAGAAAGCAATACTAGCACTCTCTTTGGAAGAAGCAGAGTATAGGGGGGTTGTAAATGCAGTTATTCAGGCAATTTGGATGCATGGAATCTTGACAAAATTTGAGATTCATACGTACCTTCAGTGGAAATCTATTGCGATAGCTAGAGTACCATAAATATATCCAATGATCCATTTCAAAAGCAATGGATGAAGCATATTGAGGTTCACATGCATTATATTCGGGAACTAGCACATGACATAACTATCACACTGCATTATTTCCCTACAGAGCAGCAGATTGCAGATATATTTACCAATTCCTTCACATAAAATAGATTTGTCTTTCTTAGATCTCTTCTTGGTGTAAAGTTTTGATTCATTGTTTCCAATTCCTTCTTATTTTGAGGGGGGCGAGGGGGGGGTTGCCCATGAGGTTTTCCCCATTTTCCTTATTTTATTAAGCAGTTTAATTTTCATTTAGATTGTATAGGTGAATTTTGGCCTATTTTTTAGGGCCCAAGTTGTCCACAGTTAGGATTAAGGGGGGGTATTAAGATTAATAATCCTCCTTTGTCCAATATAGTCTATTTGTTATTATTTCCTAACTTAGGATTTCATTGATCACCTTACTAAAGTTTTGATTCCACCATGAATATTGGTGCCACTGATGCCATTGGTGACATTGGTTCCATTGGTGCCACTAGTTCCAATCCCTACATTATAGGATCCCACTTTGAGTTCCACCAGCAGCATCCATTAGTTGGTTGTAGTTGGTAAGTAGTTATGCTAAGTCAACCTCCAGTTACAATCAATTATATCACTTTTAGTAATCCTAGCATTAGTTATGCATGCATGAAGGTAGGGTGGCTCCTTTTCCTACCTACCCCATCAGTTAACTAATTGGAGACTGATTTAGACATGCGGTGTTAGACTAGTGAGACTCCAATAGTGATTTAGACACACTGAGTTAGCTAGTTATTCAGTCTGAGTTGGTGGATTCAAATCTTATCCATGGCATTCGAATCCTATGTATTGTAGCACCATTGTATTACTGATTAATAAATGGAGATTAATGTTGTAATTAACTGATCAATTCTTATCATATTTGTCTCAAATTTGTCTTGTTCAATGTACATTGTCTTTGATATTCCGGTGCATAACTCTACTTCTCGGTTGCTCTCATTTTCCTATAGATCAATGGTTCACAAATTTAACAATTCCATGGTGTCGAGTTTTCCAAATAAGAGGTCATCAATTGAAGGAATGTTTGTATCTATAGAAGATAGTAAGACATGCTAGCTTATATTGTAAATTCTGTCAATTTTTGGGTCATGAAGAAAAAGACTGTCGAGCATTCCAATCGTTGCAGGAGAAAACAATTGAAACATATTTAATAAAAAATGACGATTAGATGCAAGTTGAACAATCTCATGCATAATACCCCCAACCAAGGGGGGCAGTCCTTTTAGAGGTCGAGGACGAGTAGCAATATTTGGTCGAGGGCGAGGCCAAATTGTTTGCTACAATTTTGGACATTCGGGACATTATGCAAGAGACTTCTCTAATCCTACGTAGACATGCTCATATTATAAAGCATTGGATCTTATTGTTTAAGAGTACCCACAACTTATTGCTAATTGGTAGGCTGCAAACATGGGGAATCAAACAAACCCCCAAATTCCAATCAGAACGTGCAGAATATTTATGTTGAGCCACGAGAACCTAATATTATTGTTTTAACAAGGGGTGGGACTAGGAATGGAGATGGTCAAGGAGGACCATGGGTAAATCCAAGAGTTTGACCTATGACATAGAAGACAATATCTTTTGTCATCAAGAAAGATAAATGTGTCTTCTTTGATGCGCGTAATGATTTAATGGACATAAATCATGCTTTGATATCTACAGATGTTCCATTTTTTTTATGACAGACCAATTATGGAGATGCCACCAAGTTTTGACCAGTCATTTCAAAGGAAATTGACAGAAAGGGTAAGCAAGTTGAAAGATAAATATGTTCTAGCATAATTATTGGCTTTGATAGAATAACTTCATCAAAGTATGCAACTAGAGAAACATGTTAATCACATTCATAGAAGACTGAAAACTGGTCATGAGCTATGTATGAATGCATATATAGGTGACTATGACATGGAATTTATTATTCTAGATTTGGGTTTAGATGTCAATATCCTAACAAGGAAAGCATGGGAAAGTCGATATTGGTATGATATCATGTTCAGTTGTGGTTAACCAATTAGCTGAAGGTTCTGCTTATTGGTCAGTTTCCACGGGTTCCTATCGAGGTAGAAGGACTCCATACCCATGCAAATTTTGAGGTAATAGATATTGTTAACAATACATATCCCTATCCAGCACTTCTGGGGATTGACTGGGATATTGAGAATCAGACAATCTTAAATTTTAAGAAGAGAATATTATCATTTGAAGATTCATAAATGTGGGTATTCTTCCTAATAGATCCTTTGGAGGGACAGATATATGTCAAGCCCATAAAAAGTGAAGGTCAAGAGGGAAACCTGGATACTATTTACAACATCACATCTGCAATGGATGACTACATCAATCCTACACCATATGGTAGATTAAGTTGGTGAAGTATTAGTTCTTATTCATTATATTCAGGAGACACTTTGGAGAACTGGAAGAACTGGCTACATGAAGTATTAATGCATAAATGTGCGAGGATCACAAAATATCTGAGATGGGTAGGTACTGAGGTATGTGATTTACCTAGTTATGAAGGATTACCTAATCTAGATGCATTTCTCACAGAGCTTGAAGACAAGGTACTAGAACCTTAGTGCATGTTATTGTTGGATGTTGCATTGAAGGCTATGCCATCCAGATGATGGGATTCTCACAAACAATCCATTTTAGAATGGTCCCAATGTCGATGACTGCTGGAAATTAGATTCGGTGAAAATATTTCTTATAGTGGCTAGAAATATGTGAGATTGACAAATCCTATCAACCACATTGAAAATTATCGCACAACATGAAGGACAACGACGCGATAGGAGTGGGTTCATTTGTTTATACGCACCTTGGACATGATACCAAAAATTAGTATACATCAGTCGAGCTATGACGAGGAACTGTAGAATGGGAAGAGTTAGCTACTAGTTTCACGCATAATTTTAGCTTTGTGGATGACAACCCAATAGTTGATGTTGCTCTGCAAATTAGAAAAACCAATATTTTTGAGGACATGCTTATTCTAATGACGAGTTTTCCTCAGAGCAGTGTGACGGGTCAAAACTAGATGGAGTTTTATAACATATCTAGCGATCCTAAATATGATTATCCATGTGATATCCATATTCCTGAATTTGAGGGTAGTCGAGCAGTGGAGGGATCATGCTTATCAAATGAAAAAATCCTAAATCCCCATAAAATAAAGAAAGTGAATATCGGTTCTCTTAAGAACCCAAAATTTTCCAATATTGGGGATTATTGGGATGATGAGACAGTAGGAAAGATCACTTATTTATTGCATGAATTTCATGATTTATTCCCAACGAAATTTTCAGAAATGAATGGGATTGTTGGAAATCTCATAGAAATGAAGATCCCCCTGAAGCCATATGCAAAACATGACAAGTAGAGGCTATACATACTAAATCCCAAATATAAGGAGAAGGTCAAGATAGAATTAGACCAAATGCTTGATGCAGGAATTATTGAACCTATCGAAGAGTCAAAGTGGATCATCCCTATGATTGTTCAAGAAAAGAAAAATGGTGACGTTTGTACCTGCGTCGACCTATGTAAACTGAATGATGCTTGCCTGCATGATCCATTTCCTACACATTTCACATATGAAGTATTAGAGTCCGTAGGATGGAAAAATGTGTACTCATTCATTGATGAATTCTCTAGGTACCATCAAATAAGGATTGTGAAATAAGACCGACACAAAGCCACCTTTGCGACATAATGGGGGTGCTTCCAATACATGGTAATGTCATTCAGAATCAAGAATGCACCTGCTATCTTTTCTAGAATAGTAGTAGTTGCTTTTAAAGACTTAATACATAAATTTATTCAGCTATAATTTGATGATTGGACGTTCTATGGGCTAGTTAAATATCATATCGAGAGTATTCCAATGATGTTGGAATGGTGTAGACAATTCCAGATTTCCTTGAATATGAAGAAATGTATTTTATGTGCTTCTTTTGGTATTTTGTTGGTTTGTGTTGAATGTCACAACATAATATTGATGGACCTTACAAAGTTGCAATTATTGTCGACTTACCCCCACCCATGTCAATTAAAAAGTTGATGAACACACTGGGACATACCGGTTATGCAGAAAATTTATCCAGGGGTATGCCGAGGTCACTGCTCCTATGGAAAAGTTGCTAAAGAAATATGTTAAATTCCAATGGGACAAACAATGTCAAAAGATCCTGGATAACCTCAAGAACAATATGGTATCAACTCCTATATTGGTATTTCCTTATTAGTGGAAAGGATTTCATGTGTATTTCGATGCATCATTTGTTGCGCTCAGTGCAGTGCTTGCACAACTGAGTGAGGGTTCTCTGGATCACCCCATTGCATTTGCTAGTCAGAAGATTTTGAATGCGGAAATGAATTATACCACTACGCAGAGGGAAGGAATTGCTATGGTCTATGCAATTTCGAATTTTCGACATTATTCACTTCAATATGTTTATAAACCATTTTGCATTAAATTACTTGGTTAATAAACCAGTGTTTGGGGGGGATATCTATCGATGGATTCTTCTTTTCTAGGAGTTTGATTTAGAAATTATTGTAAATCCAGGATGACTAAATGTAGGACCTGGCCATCTGTTAAGGTTAGAAAATGGAGGTAATCCTACTAGTCTAGATGATAATCTCCCCGATGTATAATTATTTGCAGTCAAAATGATTGATGTGAATTATAAAGACATTGTGCATTTATTGACTACAAGGTATGCGCTAGAAGGATTCAATACAACACAAAAGAAGAAATTAGTTGTGAAAGTTGCATACTTCCAACTGATTGTTGGGAAATTATATAAGGTGGGACCAGATGAGATACTCCATTGTTTTTCCTTGGAACATGAGTGACCGATGGCATTGAATGAATCTCATGATGGTGTCGAAGAGGACACTATGCAGAAAAATAAACAACGCACAAGATTTTGCAGGAGGGATTATGGTGGCCTACCCTTCATGCAGATGCTATGTATTATTGTCACAAATGTGATATATTTCAATGTACTGAGAAACCATTACAACGAGATGAAATACCGCTGATACCAAAGATAAATTTGCAAGAATTTGATAAGTGGGTTTTCAACTTTTTCGATTCCATTAACCCACCAGGAAAACAGACACGTGCACAATATATAAATAATGCAACAAACTACTTAAGCAGGTGGGCTAAAGCAGGACCAGTTAGATATTGTGTTGCTTCCTGTTGCAAGATTTTTGTTTGACCATGTTGTGACTAGGTTTGGGTGACTTAAAATTTTGATAAATGACCAGGGTACACATTTTGTTAATCATCTAATTGAAAAAACTAGATAAGGAGTTTCATATTCAACATAGGAAGACAACGTTGTTGAAGCAATCAACAAAATCTTAGAAAATGCACTATGTAATATCTGCAATGTTAATAGGGATGATTGTCATCACTAAATTCCTACAACCTTATGGGATTATATTGCAACATGAAAGAAGCCGACAGGGAACATTTTGTTCAGACTGGTTTACAGGAAGGAGGTTGTTATGTCAATATAATACATTGTACCCTGCCTTAGGATAACTACAATTATTGAGATGACAAATTTTGTTGTAGTTGAAGAAAAACTATCTCAGTTGGTACAAATGGAATTAGATCACTTCGTTTCAGGTTATCATCAATGTGTCAAGAAGGAGTGACTGAACGCTTGGCATGAATGACACATAAAGTTTAAGCAATTTCAACTAGGTGATTTTGTCCTTTGATATGACAATAAGTTTTTGAAACATCCTGGAAAGCTATGAACGCACTAATTGGGTCCATATGTTTTCATTTGTGTCACTGATGGTGGTGCGAATTAGTTGCAAAAGTTAGATAGTACACCCTTCGACGACCTGATGAATGGAAGTCGATTGAAACCTTATCGGGATAGCCATGATTCGCTTGACTGAAAATGTATTGGTTGTATAAAAAAAGAGAGAGGGTTTTAAGTCTTGTATATAAGTTTGAAGTTCCGTCACAAGTTTAAATTCTATCGTAGACTATACATCTGTCGCAATACAAACTTCTATCACAAGTTCCGGTTGGGTTGCGGTTAAAGTTGAAGTAGCGAGAAATTTTGGCGACGTGTGTTTTGTCAAATATGTAATTAATTCCTAATAAATGCATTCTTTTATGGTGAGCAAAGTGATTTGTTGAATGGAAATTTGTCATAATGATAAAAAAGATTGTCCCATGTGAAAGGATTAGCCACCACATTTTTTATTTATTGTAGACCCATGTGATTGGAAGACTCGTTGTATGCGTAAACCTATTTCATTCTCAACAGAAGTCTGTGGCTTCATTGTATCAAAGTGTGAGTTTTATTGAAGCAAACCAATTTCCTACTACTATTTGAAGTCGAACGTTGTTTGTTAGAATATAATCCGTAGGGATTATATATTGTAAATAAATAAATAAATCTGAATAGTAGGAAGCCAAAAAGGCTGGGCGGAAGGTGAAACACAACCGTCATATCATTTGTATAAATATATGCATTGGCATTGGAATAACATAGAATCGGGAGTTATTACCTATCAGTGGTATCAGATCTTGGCTATTTTCCATAACTCCTGCCTGTTGCATTTCAGTCCTGGCATTCTGCTTGCCAGTCCATTGCCAGACTGCCTGCTCCGTCAGTCTGCCATTTGCATGCATTTCTCTTTGCCAGCCTGTTTGCATTCATTTGTATGCGTTATTCTCTTCTCATTTGCCTCATTTTCCAAACTGCTCTCTTCTCGACCTGCATTGAGGAATGATACCGTCTGCAAAAGTTCTCTTCTCCTTTATCATGCTGTGTGCATTACAATTCCAGAGCTGCGATTTCATGAGGGAGTTTATAATTTGAAGACTTAGTATTGGAGAAATAATACTGCGTTGATATCTCTTGATATATGCTATGAATTCCTTGTGAATTTGTGATCTATGGTATGTTGTATTTGAGACATGGATTTGTCTGAAACCGTAATTTTTTTGTGGGCTCCCTTTGGTGTACTGAAACCCTAAACTCCAGACTGCTGCATGCGTTGAGTATATCTATTGGTTGGAGACCTGCGTGGAAACCTGTGTGAAGACCGAGCCTGTAGCTGCGTGGAGACCTGCGTGGAGTATGCTGCGTGGAGTATGAGCCTGAAGGCTGCTGTCATTTGATGCTTGTGTGAAGGAGAATCGAAGCTTTCATTTGTGTAAAGGAGTATGAACGGAGAATTAATACTTTTGCTGCGTTGGAAATAATACTCTTGAAGATTTATACCAATACCCAACTTCCTGGAGGCCATCTCTGCTGCGTGTCAGGATGGAGTGCTGAGCGTGACCGTTCCCAAGCTTCCCCCGCCACGAAAAAGCCGAAGACTATTGAAGTTAAAATTGTATAAACCCTATGTGGTTAATGCAGAGCTCAGAATCTGAAGCGATTATTTTTGAGTTTTGTTGCCTATGCCCTAGCTAGATTTTGAATGTTTTTGTTGTCAGGCTTGAAAACTATAGCACCCTGTGCAACCTATGCAACTAACGTGTGAATAAATATTTTTGGAGTAAAGTATCATTTATATTTACTTCAGGATTGTGTTGTTGAAGCTGCATGACGCTGGACACAAGGAAAATCACCTGCGTGAAGTAAAGATATTCCTCCTAGAAATAGGAACTCTCTCATCTCTGCTGCGTGAAGACACACATCACCTACGTGAATCCTGAGCGTGAAGCTAAGTTGAAGATGATGCGTTGAAGACTGAGTGCTGAAGACTGCTGAAGACTGCGTTGAAGACTGAGCGCTGAAGATTGCTGAAGGCTGCGTTGAAGGCTGTCTGCGTTGAAGGCTGACTGAAGATGTCTGCGTGGAGGTAAAAATTTTGGTGTGATCGTTGGATTACACAAACCCTAATTTTTGCAAACCCTAATTTCTATGCATGGATGTAAAGGGAAAAGTAAACAGGTATTTTTCATTTACATTGAGTAAAAAGGACCGTGACTAATATATATGATACATATAAGACTTTGGTGGAAGATATATGCTGCTGTGTATGATGTTGTAATCTTGAACCTAGAATTATTGCATTTTTTTCCCTTTCGAATTTGAAGCTACGACTAGAAGAGCACCTGCTGTGTGAGGATACTGCTCCTGTGAATTGGTGAGAGATTGAAAGCATATTTTCTCTGCCTCCGTGTTGTTGGTCAATGATACTGTCATTTTAAAACTTGAAGTTGAGATATTGACATTGTAAATCACCTTGGCAGAGACTGTAGACCTGCAAGGTTATTGTTTTTCTCTTTGTCATATTAAGTTCATTATTGTAAATTACACTAGCAGTTGCAAAAGATGCAATCTATAGCATCTAAGAGAGGCAGAGGAAGAAGAAACTTCAGAGGCAGAGGGGGCATAAACAACTTCAGCAAAAGATTAGATTTGCAGTGCAAGCGTTGTGGAAAGACTGGGCACACATCAGATCAGTGTTGGGCTTCGTGGGACTCCATCAAAGACAAGCACAACTAGAAGAAAGATGATAACAAAAATCAAGATGCTAGTAAATCTTCTGATTCTGCTTATTGTATTGTTGCACATTGTAATCTTGGAATTAATGAAATGACTTCACTTTCATCTTACAAAGATTGTTGGTTGCTTGATACTTGTGCAACATCACACATGACATTTAGAAAAGACTTTTTTGAAGAACTTAATGAAACAATAGATGGCATAGTTTACTTTGCAGATAAGTCAAGTCTTAAACCAAAGGGAATGGGCACCATTCGACTCAAGATGCCTGGATTCCCTGATTTCTTGTTGAAGAATGTTCTCTATCTTCCAGAGTTGCAGAGAAGCTGCTGCCCTTGGTGGAGATTCGACAGCGAGGCCATTCCATCCACATGTTTGATGGAATCGTAGAAATAAGAAAGTCCTCTGACAACCAAGTAATCATGAATGGATATGAAGATGGGAAGCTGCTGAAGCTAAAGGGTTCATCTGCAAGAGTTCAGAATTATGCCTACCTCTCTCAGCGTGGAGAAGGTAATTTGTCATCTAGTTCATTGTGGCATGCAAGATTTGGTCATTTGAATTATAACAGTCTTTGTTTGTTGAGAAAGAATGGTGTATTTGG
>LPNX010091337.1:4224-30090 GCA_001517045.1 Pseudotsuga menziesii
GCTGTTCTCATATCAACCATGATTGTAAACAAGTTGCAGCATACAGTTCACATGATAGATAGATGACTCAAGCATGATAAGGTCGCTAACAAGTCTAAGTAATTGAAAATTACTGAGCTCATGGAGTATAAGGTAGTAGAGTGGGGATTAGACACATAAAACCCCACTCCTATGCAAAACCTATTAAAGGAAAAGGATAATGGAATCCAATCTCTAAATAAGAAATTGAAAGTCCCAACAAAATAACATGTTCATACATCATATATATTGGACTCCAAAGAGGAGAAGGACCAAATGGTAAAATTTGTTTAGGAATACAAAGAGAAAGTATAAATATTGGAGAAAGAATCCAATGATCTAAAACTTGATAATTATAATTTAATATCTGCAAAGGGAACTGCACTCCATTCATCATCTTTAGCCTATCCAACTGATTAGCTTTCAAACGTTTTATGAGATATGACCTTCAAGAAATTAGAACTTAGCAAGGTTAAAGAATACTTACGAAAAATGAAGATGAGGTAGGGCTCCTAAGAGATTTGGCACAAAAAATACACTCTGCCATCACTGACTTACATGAGACCAAGATCAAGTTGCAAAAATAAGTAGATCACGTTATAAATAAGCTCATATGGAATCCCCTTTTAAAAGGAGAATACACTTGGTTTGGGATCAAATAGCCATCACCCTCACCAAGCATTGGATCTATTTCACTATTGTTGAATATGAGTGACCCTAGCTTCTACTACTATGAAAGATATCAAGAGTACATTGGATTAGTTGGAAAAAAACCCATATATTTCCAAATATATCATAGACATCCTGAACACTAGAACCAATGAGGAGTTGAAAGCGTTGACAATAATATATACAAAAAAGACCAACATGGATGTCTCTAATTTGATTAATAAAAGGAATATATCTCAAATAAAACAGGGAAAAGCAACCCAACTAGAAAGGGATGCAAATTCATTCAAATCCATCTTTGACAATATTGTAAGTCAAGGTCTCCCATCCACTTAGGATGGTAAAGGGGATTTATATCCCAAACAACATTATGAAAATCTGATTGCATTTTGCTAGAATAAAAACTTGAAGTTTTAAGATGTATATGGAATTATTAAAGGGAAGAGTGTACATGATAAGATACAAGAATATTTTGGATATGGCCCTTATACAAATTTGGATATGGTACTTACAAAGATGAAGGCATATGAATATCCCCTAGGAAATACAGAAGAAGTGAACCATTGTAAGGATCTAGTAGTCAAGGGGATCTGTCTAGAAGAGTGAATGTAAGGAAAAACAGAGATACAACAAAATTAGGATAAACAAACAGATAAACAAGACCATCATGCAAGGAGGCTTGCATGGTATCAAGAACTACATCAAGAAAGTTTAAATGTTGGTATTCCATAAGCTATGCTATATAAAAGCATCAAGGCCTATTCAAAACAAAGGAGTGATATCAATTTGTACACAACCAAGATGCAAGAACTTGAAACCTTTGATTTATATGACAGGATATATTTCTTCTTAATGAACTGTAAATAACGATGGTCTAAATGGGTATACTTGAAACCTTTGGATTTATATGACTGGATATCGTTCTTCTTAATGAACTGTAAATAATGATGGTCTAAATGGGTATCTTCAATAGATAACTCATTCTAAAAAATATGAGCGTGTTTTGGCATGCAAGAAAAAATGAGATAATTTATACATTTCTGAAATATACAATTTAGGAAGATGCCACTTAGGTAAAGGATATATTTATTCTACACATACTGTAGATGCACTGACCTTTGTAACCAAATATTTCAAAGTGACTAGATCATCCATACTACAAAGGTCAGATCTTCCACTGGTCTATGAGGAGATGCACCTCCAAATTCAGTATACCTAGAAAACCAGACACAATGTTTCATATTACTATAAGTTGGAATTACATTTAAAATTGACAATAAACATTGCTGCATATTTTTCGTTTTTCAAATTTTCACAATAAATTTTTTACTGTAGAGCTTAGAATCTTCAAAATATGAGTTTATCAAAGGAGGCATTGCTAGGATTGCCTTCAACTTCTTACTTCTCCTGAAGAGAATTTGAAGTTCACAATATATTTAAGCGTGAAATAAAGTAAGTTGTTATTCCATCAATTGAAATTAACTACAAAATAATCTCAGTACCAGTCACTCCAGGATTCTGTCCACATTGTTGGCTTATAATGACCTAGGGTTAAAAGAATGTGTTCTACTTTTTTTCCTAATTCTTTGCACGCATGAATGGTATGAATATAAGGTAGACAAATCAGTAATGGAGAGTACGATGTTCAGGCTTTTGTTTCATAGTGAGACCATGAGTCTATAAATGGAATAACATATGACAAGTTTATTAATGTCAAACAAATGACCAAAAGTAGGTCAATGGGACTGCTCAATACATAAGTGGCCATACAAACTAACAAAGTAGGAGTGTGAAGGTCATTGATATAAAAGAAATAAACTAAACTGATCATTATGATGAGAGAAGCTACCATAATGTCAAAAGAAAATACAATTCTCTAAAGCCAAGCTCCTAGAAAAGAGCCTTAGTGCTCCAAGGGCCTACCATTGGGCCACAGAGAGCAAGGGTAAACCTCTAAAGTTGACTATGAATCTATCCTACCATCTGAGGTTGAAGGAAATAATATCTGTATAGAAATATGGTGAGGAAGCTGGATCCATATTGGAGAGTGCCTCTCTATATAGAAGAAGTGAACCATTGTAAGGATCTAGTAGTCAAGGGGCTCTCTGTCTAGAAGAGTGAATGCAAGGAAAAATAGAGATACAACAAAATTACGATAAACAAACAGATAAACAAGACCATCATGCAAGGAGGCTTGCATGGTATCAAGAACTACATCAAGAAAGTTTAAATGTTGGTATTCCATAAGCTATGCTATATAAAAGCATTAAGGCCTATTCAAAACAAAGTAGTGATATCAATTTGTACACAACCAAGATGCACGAACTTGAAACCTTTAATTTATATGACAAGATATATTTCTTGTTAATGAACTGTAAATAACGATGGTCTAAATGGGTATACTTGAAACCTTTGGATTTATATGAATGGATATCGTTCTTCTTAATGAACTGTAAATAATGATGGTCTAAATGGGTATCTTCAATAGATAACTCATTCTAAAAATTATGAGCGTGTTTTGGCATGCAAGAAAAAATGAGATAAATTATACATTTATGAAATATACAATTTAGGAAGATTCCACTTAGGTAAAGGATCTATTTCTTCTACACATACTGTAGATGCACTGACCTTTGTAACCAAATATTTTAAAGTGACTAGATCATCCATACTACAAAGGCCAGATCTTCCACTGGTCTATGAGGAGATGCACCTCCAAATTCAGTATACCTAGAAAACTAGACACAATGTTTCATATTACTATAAGTTGGAATTACATTTAAAACTGACAATAAACATTGCTGCATATTTTTTTTTTTTCAATTTTTCACAATAAAATTTTTACTGTAGAGCTTAGAATCTTCAAAATATGAGTTTATCAAAGGAGGCATTGCTAGGATTGCCTTCAACTTCTTACTTCTCCTGAACAGAATTTGAAGTTCAAAATATATTTAAGCGTGAAATAAAGTAAGTTGTTATTCCATCAATTGAAATTAACTACAAAATAATCTCAGTACTAGTCACTCCAGGATTCCGTCCACATTGTTGGCTTATAATGACCTAGGGTTAAAAGAATGTGTTCTACTTTTTTTCCTAATTCTTTGCACGCATGAATGGTATGAATATAAGGTAGACAAATCAGTAATGGAGAGTACGATGTTCAGGATTTTGTTTCATAGTGAGACCATGAGTCTATAAATGGAATAACATATGACAAGTTTATTAATGTCCAACAAATGACCAAAAGTAGGTCAATGGGACTGCTCAATACATAAGTGGCAATACAAACTAACAAAGTAGGAGTGTGAAGGTCATTGATATAAAAGAAATAAACTAAACTGATCATTATGATGAGAGAAGCTACCATAATGTCAAAAGAAAATACAATTCTCTAAAGCCAAGCTCCTAGAAAAGAGCCTTAGTGCTCCAAGGGCCTGCCATTGGGCCACAGAGAGCAAGGGTCAACCTCTAAAGTTGACTGTGAATCTATCCTACCATCTAAGGTCGAAGGAAAGAATATCTGTATAGAAATCTGGTGAGGAAGCTGGATCCATCCTGGAGAGTGCCTCTTTATATAGAAGAAGTGAACCATTGTAAGGATCTAGTAGTCAAGGGGATCTCTGTCTAGAAGAGTGAATGCAAGGAAAAATAGAGATACAACAAATTAGGATAAACAAATAGATAAACAAGACCATCATGCAAGGAGGCTTGCATGGTATCAAGAACTACATCAAGAAAGTTTAAATGTTGGTATTCCATGAGCTATGCTATATAAAAGCATTAAGGCCTATTCAAAACAACCAAGATGCAAGAACTTGAAACCTTTGATTTATATGACAGGATATATTTCTTCTTAATGAACTGTAAATAACAATGGTCTAAATGGGTATACTTGAAACCTTTGGATTTATATGACTGGATATCGTTCTTCTTAATGAACTGTAAATAATGATGGTCTAAATGGGTATCTTCAATAGATAACTCATTCTAAAAAATATGAGCGTGTTTTGTCATGCAATAAAAAATGAGATAATTTATACATTTATGAAATATACAATTTAGGAAGATGCCACTTAGGTAAAGGATCTATTTCTTCTACACATACTGTAGATGCACTGACCTTTGTAACCAAATATTTCAAAGTGACTAGATCATCCATACTACAAAGGCCATATCTTCCACTGGTCTATGAGGAGATGCACCTCCAAATTCAGTATACCTAGAAAACCAGACACAATGTTTCATATTACTATAAGTTGGAATTACATTTAAAACTGACAATAAACATTGCTGCATATTTTCGTTTTTCAAATTTTCACAATAAAATTTTTACCGCAGAGCTTAGAATCTTCAAAATATGAGTTTATCAAAGGAGGCATTGCTAGGATTGCCTTCAACTTCTTACTTCTCCTGAACAGAATTTGAAGTTCAAAATATATTTAAGTGTGAAATAAAGTAATTTGTTATTCCATCAATTGAAATTAACTACAAACTAATCTCGGGACCAGTCACTCCAAGATGCCGTCCACATTGTTGGCTTATAAGGATTATTAGGTACAAAGTTGTCGTATTAGAAACCATTGCAAGTGTTTATCTGTTTCAAATATTAAAGAAGAAATAAGGTAAAACAATGAAATCTTGGATATCTCAACATTGATTATTACAAGACTAAGAAAAAACAAAATGCAGAACCCTGAAAACCCCACAATCTATTAAATGGCAACTATTTTGCTTTCAATTACACTCAGTAGTAGTCATTCATCAAAATGAAAAATGACAATTTATTTGTGTCTACACTAATTACTTATTTTAAAGTCCATTAGTATGAATTGTACAGAATATGCAAAGGTAACTAATTCAATTGATGCAACTGGTGCAATATTTTGATACAGTTTGACAAGTTCATCTAGAGACAAGGGTCACCAAATGCCCAGTTAAAGATATTATCATATAAATATCTAAGAGGGTGTCGTTAACAGAGCTCACCACAGGGTCTAGTGCATCATCCTATTTGCACATTACCCAGGGTACACATGTATCCATTCCCACAGCCATCTGGGCAGCCCAATTCATGTAATTCACTCTAGCAGGCCCAAACAACGTTTCTTCAGGTTTATACTCATTTTCCACCTGTAAGAACACTTTGTTATTAGTCCTAATATTAAGAAATCAAACCAGAAATCAAATCAAGTTTACATAGAAAGTTCAAACACATGCCATATCGCTCTTTTCTGCATCAAGAGATTGCCCAAAATCACCTAAATCACACTCAGACTTGGTTTATAGGGTCTGAAATTAACTCAGGTTTGTTTTTTTTAGGTTTGTTTGCACCCCTTTTGTGGAGAAAAAAAGCCAAAACCCCCTAATACATGTTGTCACTCAATGGCTGCCTCACTAGTGCAAGAAGGCCATTTCAAACGGTTGGGGCCAGATGCAATTTCTGGGTAACTTTGGCATAATAGATACCCTGGACATGCTTTCAGCACTATGAGAAGAGGAGGATTTTTTCAAAATATAATAATAACACCAATCCATATAAAATACCTCTAAGCTTTCTCAAATGAATATCCTCTAAGAAGCACGAAAGAGTGATGCACAGCCTCCAAACCAGGTACGCAGATCCTCAAAAACTAGACACTGTCATGATAGGGCCATGAAGGATGCACAGTGTACACTTAAAAGGGTGGATGTCCATCAAACAAATGGAAAGGATCCCACAAGGTTCAATGTCTTCATCATAACTATTCCCTATAGGTTGATTGCAGCCATCATTATGGTGAATGTTGATCAAGAACAGGCCCCTTTAACACAAAGAAAATGCAGATTTAGAGCTGCTTCTATGGACAGCCAATACATATGTTGCTGAAAAATACACCTAGATCTGTTAATACTCCTTTTACTGCAAGTTTGAAAGTGAAACAGTCCACAAATTTCCCATTGAATTCTGTGCTAGTGCTGCCAAGGATAATTCTGCTTATACAGAGCTTGTTCTATTGAGTTTAAGACTGATTTAAGGCTGCCATGAATGCCCTTGGTCAATTCTGTTAGTGCCTCATTCCTGCTACAGGATCCTCTTAAAAGGAGGAGCGATTTACATGCCTTCTTTTGCCAGAACTGAAAGTTCTAATAGACTGGTCCATTATTAACAGGCCAAACATCAGGTGAAGATGCGAATGACTGTAAGCAACACTAAATATAGTTATCAAGTTTGCTGGGTTTTCAAACTACTAAAATTGGTCACCACAAATTGACCAATGGATGTAGTAGGCATAGTTGAGCTATCATTCATTGGCAAAAACCAAACAAATTGGCCTTTAAGTGATACAACAGGTTTTCTCACCATCATCAAGTTTTTTGACATAGCTTTTAAAACTAGTCCTTTCAATAACAACTTCCATATTCGTGCCAACCATCTCACCTTGACTCAGACTTCTAATCCCTTCAATCGGTTGTCAAAATTGCAACAAAGAATTTCTTACTTTGGGTGTTATGTTAACTCTTTATGACTGATTACCTCTCCATGAATGAACTGCAATGCTCTTGAAAGTGTCTGATTTTGACCAGAATGTCCATCATGAATTTGAGCTATAATTTCCATCCATCATCATGCTAATTGCAATACAAACATTCATAAACAGGCTACTCCAGAGTTATCTCACCATCAGGAATATATTCAGCAGATGGACCAACAAATCTCTCCACCCAATGTTTAAGATTCTTAGTTTCTTTGTAGCATAGATATTTCTCTACATCCATAGAAACAATAGTCTTGGCACTCCACTTGTCATTTGACCCTGTTGCTGTGCAAAATCCAGCCGTGCCATAGGAGTTGAAACCCCAAATTCTGCTTGGCTGCTTGCAATTGAGTTGGCATGGTAGATTTAGGAAAATGTAAGTCTTCAATCACACAATCACCAATATCCCATGAAGTTCTCATGCTAGGGAATCATCATAATATGCAGAATAATCTAAACATCAAACACCTAGGCCAACCATGTTTTTCAAGACTCTAAGCTTTAAAATCTAGAATCTCAATATCAAATGAATCTAATAAATATTCAAATGTTTATTTGTACAGACAATCTATCGATTCTGCAAACTTCCCCCTTCATTTTTTATTGAGTAGGAAAAGCTCAAGGCTCAAAGTAAAATCATGCTTACTAGGCACCCACATTCTCATAGTGGATACAAGACCCACACTTATGCTCTCAACATAGCTTGGGAGGTTCATACTTATGTTGTTTCTGCAATATACTCATCTAGAAATAACAAGATAGCATGTTGGTCCAATGATTTAAAAATATTGTAGGGTGGACAAGAAATTCATATTCAGTTAAAATATCAATAATGAGCACTACAACTGCACAAAGTTAACTGTCATAATTCATGACACAGATTTGGCAATTGACCACTAGTTCTTAACCTTATTCAACCTAGACTATTCCTTCTACACAATCAGACTAAACCTTAAGTATTTAATGCACAGTGACTATGTTAGATTTATCTCGATGCATGTATCTCAATGGCGATATTCATGATTGAGAAGACAAAAATCACGAGATTTCTCAAAAAGGAGAGCTCAGTAGCAGGGTGCTATAGTGTCAATCTCTATGGAGAGCTTAGTATTTCACTAATACCCCAACCTTGCTTTAACTTTGACCTCATATGAGCCTGTACATGCGCTTGTGGTACCTGAGTAGCATACCGCTAATGGAACGGGCAGATTTATGCATAACTTAATAATGGGGTAGCCTTGGCACACTGCAACTATGAATCTGATCAGCTGGGATATTTCAATTTGCCTAATTTTCTCACCATTAAACCCATAGATAAAAAAAGACACACAATGAAAACCATAGACCCATTAAACCCAGAGCTTGAAAATCCATGAAAGAAATCCTGATACGTAAGTGAACAGGATAAACAATATACCAAAAGAGAAATTAGCATGGCCATGCTAAAAAAATACAAAAGCTAGCAAGAAACAAAAACACCAAAGAGAATTGCAATGGCTTTAAGAAACACCGAAAAACACGGCAAACACAAAATATGACTATGCCCATCTTTCATGGCCAACGAAGGTGATGGAAATAAAACCCATGAAATCACATCATATGAAACTCTGTCCTGCGTCAATGGAGAATGAAGACCACCACGGCCATGACCACCACCACATGGAATCAAACCATGTCCATCGTCCAAACCCCGTCTGTCTTGCATCTTTGGCCAACCAAGGAAAACACCAGCTGAAATCAAACGTTGTCCTGCGTCCATGGCCTAGCCACCACCTGAAATCGAACATTGTCCTGCATCCATGAGCCTGCAAATCAAGGATGAACTGAGAGAAGTTTACCCAAAGATCCTTAAAGAAGGGAGAAATAACAAATTTTTAACCTATCATCCATAAAATCCAGGCGAACCATCTCCATTTCTCCTCCAAAACTGGAAATTTTTGGCGATTTAACCTCCATTATAGAAGAAATCCAGGTGAATGTCCAATTTTCCCCATCGACGGGTGGGCTAAATTCCATTGTATGAATTTTCATAGTTTAACTGCATAGGCAATTTAATTGGGGAAAATTATATATAAAATAAAAAATGGGCTAATTTATTAAATTAAAAAAAATCATTTTAATATTAAAAATTCACCCACCTTTTTTTGGGCACCCCTTAAAATTCTCCTATGGGCTATAATTCGCCCCTAAAATCATCCCTAAGCTTCAAATTAACAACATAATTGTATGATTATAAACATAATAGTATATGCATGTTTTCTAATCCTTATAAAACCAACGTTCGATTGGAAATAAACTATAAAGTGAGCTAGTATGGTAAAATAATATTTATTGAATTCTTTTACATAGTTCAATAGGGTTTAAACTTTAAAAGTCAATAGTTGTTTCTCAACTTTGCTTTGTTAAGTATATTACCAAAATTATTTATTTATAAGATGATTTCATGATTATGAAAGATAACTG
Source organism: Pseudotsuga menziesii (assembly GCA_001517045.1). Classification (NCBI taxonomy): domain Eukaryota; kingdom Viridiplantae; phylum Streptophyta; class Pinopsida; order Pinales; family Pinaceae; genus Pseudotsuga; species Pseudotsuga menziesii. The sequence continues at coordinate 13,890 of LPNX010091337.1, forward strand.
GTGCTTAGCATAAGATGGAAGATTTATCTTTATAGAAAACACCTACCTTAAAAGCTGTTATAAACAATAGCTTAATATGAAAAAAGCATCCTAGAAGTAATAAGAGTTGCAATGGAATAATCCTACTCAAGTCTATAATCAATATAACCACATGAATGGACGTAGGTTTATGAAGTAAAGGCAAACAGTTTTGTTATATGAGAAGACGCTATTGTTTTTACACTTATCGAACTTATAATGTCAAGAAGTTTACAGGCTGTAAGTTTCTTTGCAGAAGATAAATATCGATCAACTTGATACTCACGTAAATAGTATGATATTGTATAATAACCAATAGTGCAATCAATATAACGTTGTAAGGTATGCAATTTAAAGTAGCAGTTACTATGCTACTAAGATTACAAGTTTAGAGCCACAATAAGTATCTTTATTGTCGCTACGTACGATAAAGAAAGAAACTATTTTATTTGAACTTCGTTTACAATATAGACTGAAGAAATCAAACTATTTTACCTCATGAAAGTTGCTGGGAGTTTAGCAACTTATTTACTAAACTTATTAATTGCAGATAGAAACATTTTTGGATACTTTATGAAATTTAAAACGTTACTCGTTCAATCATACCTGTAAACCTGTAAGAGCAAGTAATCTTTCTGCGTTAGCATAAATGCTAAGTAAGCCCAGGATTCAAGGATAGATTCCACCTACTTGACATAAAGAGGACTCATCAGTAAATTGAATTAAAATAATATGCAAGTAAACCTTATTCATATTACAAAAAGGAAACTGCTTAGTTAACGTATTTGAGATTATGTAATACAAATCATTTGACTGTTTCTTTTGCTGCTAACCTTTAGCTGTTAGTAAACTACAGTTTCAGCATTTTATGTTATCTCAAAATTTTAAATTTTTGTGAAAATTTGGGGTTTTGACATGTGGTATCAGAGCACAAGGTTCAAACACTAGGCCTTGATGAAGCCCAACTAGCTTTTATGAAACAATAAATTGAATTGTTATGCTGATGTATTTTCTTTTAAATGTTATTCAACAGAGAAATTGGTTTTTGAAGTTTAACAAACAGGTATGGAAAGGCTGGAAGAATATGTAGAGGAGGAATCTCCAGTTACTGAACCGGGAAACTTACCAAGAGATCCTATACGAGAGGATTTAACTGCCAATTCCTCAGAACTGTTACAAACTGTAAAAGACCTAAAATATGAAATGGAATCTGTAAAGTGAGAGAATGAAAGGACTCTGAGGGCTCAAGAGGAGTTGAATCAGATCCTAACTAAAAAGTTTCAAACTGAGGGTAGGGGTAGAAGAACTGAATCACAATATACAAGTCATCAACGTAAATCTAAAAAGATGAAACATACTAAAGATGAAAGCAGTTCGTCTTCTGAGGTGTTTGGTGAACAACGAAATTTCCATTCTATTAGTGATAGTAGTGATGATAATAATTATACCAAAAGGAGGAAATACAAACCTTATGAGGAAATTTTTGGGGAATTCAAAAAGATAAAACCACCAACATTCAATGGAGAGACTGAGAAGGGGGAGGAAGCGGAATCATGGTTATCTGGGATGAAGAAGTATTTCTAGATATACAATTATTCTAATTAGTTAAAGGCTAGAATGGATATCTACAACCTCTCAGGAAAGGCTGACATTTGGTGGAAGGAATTGAAGAGAGTTAAAGGAATTAAAGAGAAGAATGTAAATTGGAGTACCTTCAAGAGGTACTTTAAAAAGAAATTCCTGTCTGAGCAATACTATGAAGAAAGAGCAAAAGAATTTTATGAGCTTAAATTAGGATCAATGACAATGAAAGATCTGAACAACAAATTTTTAAGTCTACTTAGGTATGTGCCATATCTTGTAGATGAGAAACCAAAGGTACAATGATTCCTCAGTTGTCTACCTTATCATATTAAGGACAGGATTGAATATGACAATCTAAATACTTTGGAAGAAGCTATGAGGAAAGCTAACTTCTGTTTAGAACAGAATCGGAAGAAGGAAACCTTGGCCAAATGGAAAGCCAAGAAAAATAATAACCAGTATGAACAAAAGAAGAAGGATTTTGTGCCCAACAGAAATTCCAAGAACAATAAGGCCATAAATTATCCTAATAATAAGAACTTCCAAGGAAATAAGAATAATTCTCCAAACAATCAGAATAATTCTAAGGGTAAAGAAATTGCTAATAACCATGGCAATTATACCAAGAACTTTGAGCGCAAAGAACCTATCAAGTGCTGGGAGTGTAATGGCCCACACTATGCCTCAGCCTGTCCTAATCGGAAAAAGACCATCAGTAATATTCATACCATATAGGAGGAGATGACTGTTGGAGAATTAGTAAGGACGATGCCCATAATCAATGCAGCCTTGGAGAATCGACAAGCAAAATATCAAAATTCCATGGTGGAAGTAGAAGGTATGATAAATCAAACCCCTGTAATTATTTTGATTGATCCAGGAGCTAGTCTCAGTTATATTACACCTAAAATGGCAGAAAAATGTAAGTTACCTGTTGAAAAATTTGAGAATTCTTAGTTAGTTCAGTTAGCCACTAGTGCTAAAAGAAAGGTAAATTGTTTTGTAAAATAATGTGCAGTAGTTATGGATCATTTAGAAATTGTTGTGAAGCTCAATGTATTGCCTCTTGGTTCTTATGATTTACTGATCGCTATGGACTGGTTAGAACAACATAGGGTAATTTTAAATTGTTATGATAAAACCTTCACATGTTTAAACAGTGATGGAAAACCAGTAAGTGTAAAAGGAATCCCTAGAAAAACCACCATAAGGCATATTTATGCTCTACAGCTTAAGAGAGCTGTTAGGAAGGGATGTAAAGCTTATGCAGTAACAATAACTAATGAGGAGAGTCTAATTAAGACATATAAGTTAAAATTGGAAGACATATCAGTCTTAAGAGAATATGTTGATGTATTCCTTGAAGAAATTCTGGGACTACCTCCGAAAAGGGAATTGGATTTCACCATTGAGCTGGTACTTGGTGCAGTACCTAGCTCAAAATCCCCTTATTGAATGAACATACTTGAACTTAATGAATTAAAATCCCAATTAAAAGAACTAATTGATAAAAAGTATATTCTACCTAGTGTGTCTCCCTGGGGGGCACCTGTCATCTTCGTTAAGAAAAAGGACAGAACCATGCGACTTTGCATAGATTACCGTCAGTTGAATAAGATGACCATTAAAAATTGATACCCGTTTGCTAGGATTATTAATCCTCCCTTGTCCAAATTTGGTCATATGTCTAAATCGGGAGTCATGTCTAAATCGGGAGTCTCCAGTCTATTTATAGTCATTAGCACCATTGGGTCAACTTGACCTAATTGGGGCACATGTTTCAGTTACTAAAGTGTGGGGAACACTAATTGAGGCTCACTGCCACTTATTGCACTTAATTGCATATCCCTACAATTTAGGAAGCCACTGGGAGTGCCGAAACCAACCAAGGTCAGTTCACTTCAGTTAATGACTAGTCAAGCTAAGTTAGAAGTCAGTTACATTCAATTCAAGTCCTCCACATTCAGTTAGTTCTAGGTTTACTTGAATGAACACATGTGGGGCACATTTCTCACCTACCACAGTCAGTTAACCATTGGTCAACACTGAATGTAACACTTGAGTTGTGTTTTAGAGCTCCGATGAACTCCGGTTATGGTTTAGACAAGGTCAGTTAACTATTGAGTCCTTCGATAGTGATTTAGACAAGGTCTTGGTTACCTACAGTCAAGTAGAGTCTAATAAATTTGAACTTCCTCATGTGGATTCGAATTGCTTGTGGCTATTAAAGCCATTGTACTTCATTGTAATTATCTATCTAATTACTCTTTGATTAATGAAAAGCATTCATAGCTGCAAGCCATTTTTTGCACTGTTTCATTCTTCAATAAATGAGTAAATTGTGTGATCTAACATGTGAGTTGTGTGTTTGTCCACAGATCTATGTGCTCAATTTAATATGGTATCAGAGCCTCGATGGACAAGGCACTTCTCCTCCTCAGATCTCCTACTGGATCATTTTTTGAGCAAAATTGCTCCTTCCAGCACTGCACCAGAAGCAGAGAATTTACCACTTAATACCTAAGCAAAGGAATTGTTGATCAATATTTCTTGATTAACTAAGCTGGGTGTGAAGAAAATTCCAAAAGTGCAGGCTGTCCGACCTTACAGTGCCTTTTTTTTGTTTTGTAGGTACAACTTTGAATGGATTCATCAGTTCCTCTTCTGACCCGATCCTTAGTCTATTATGAATGGGAGGTGAAGATGATTATATGTCTGAATAGACAAAAACTCTTTTGGGTGTCTGATGGATACAGTAGAAATTATTTTGAGAGTGATAATGAATGGCTAAATGCAAAGGATGAAGCTTTTGAAATAATGAAACTGGCTCTTTCTCCTAGCTTGCACTACCTCAGTAGATCTATTAAAGATCCACAGGAACTCTGGACAAGATTGGACAAAACATTTGAAATGATTTATGAGGATCATAATAGCACTTTGGAGAGAACATATAGCACCATAAGCATCCTTGATCCAAAAATATCGGCCTCCACTCTCTATGATGAAGTTGTTCAAGATGAAGAAGAAGCAGAAACTTCTACACAGTCGATTCGAATTGAAGACAGTCTCCATGCAGTGACTCCTTCTCCTGATGCTCCGAAAGTTCATGAGATATATGATATCTCATCTTCTCATATTTATGAAACAGAAGAAGACATTCAAATATCTGATATTGAAGAAAAATTCTGCTGCACTTCCATGCAAACATTCATCAGTGATTTTCCTTTAAATTTTGTGCAAAATTTACCAGTAATTGCTTCCGAAAGTGAAGAGAAATTTGATTTTTATCCCTCTAATGTTGCTACTGGTGTGCAAATATGTGATACCTTGGATATTTTGGAAGAAATATTAGATTACTAGAGTGATCCATTCGCTCCCCAAGATTTAGTTTTTCCAGCAAATTCCTGCAGGATTGCATGCACCAAAATTCAGAATTTTGAAGAGGAATAAAGCTGTGCATCCACCGTCTCGGTTAACCATTTATTTGAATCTGATATTAACCTTATTGGATCTGATATGATCTTATTTAGATCTGATCTGATAATTCTTGGTTTAATATATCAAATTCATAATCTTTCAGTGCCGCTTGTAGCTGTTCTCATCAACGGTGTGAAGAAACAAGTACCGCAAGTCTCCTGCAAAACTGCTACTGGGGATTTGATTCCATTTCACAGTTTTGGATCTGTTTTGAACCTGTTTAGATTTGATTTAATTTTTGATCTAATATTATTTGGTTCATATTTTAAAATCCAAAAGCCTTCAATCATGCTTGTAGCTGATATCACCAATTCCGGTGTGAAAAATCAAGTACCTCACTTTCTCTTCAAAACTGCTGATGGGGATTTGGTGTAAGTTTTCTCATATGAGGTTGATGATAATTTATTATGTGATTCATTATCTATTTCAGAATCTATATCAGAATATGGAGCTCAAGCATTTTCTCTCAACAGTCCCAGTGCTTCTCTACCACTGATCACATGCTCATCTCCTCACAGAACTAGTAAAGAGGAAGATTTTCTGCATCCGCCTGGACACCTGCTCCTAACACTTGAGGCTGTTATTACCACTCATGGTTTGCTGTTCATTGCTGAAACATATCAGTTTCTTTAGTGTTCCTCACATTCTCTGAATTCTCAAGAACCTTTTCTCACTTTTCAGTTGACTTCAGTTGCTCTACATGGGTCCAGTCTTCATCCGACAGCTGTCTATATTTCTGATTTAGTTGAGCATATCATTCTTCTTCCAAAGAGGAATATTCCTCCAGACATAATGATGGATAGGTTCACATGCCAGGCCCTAGGATACCTGTGCATAGAAGAACTAGATTGATCCTGATTCTACCTGCTTAATTAGAGGGGGGGATTTTTTCCCATGTGGTTTTTCCCCAGCACCTTGTTTTTGGGCAGTTACTTTACTTTACTTGATGTAATGGGTGACCTATGGTCTTAGTTACCAGGGCCCACAATTTGTCCAAGTTAGCATTCAAGGGGGGTGTTAGGATTATTAATCCTCCCTTGTCCAAATTTGGTCATATGTCTAAATCGGGAGTCCATCCAGTCTATTTATAGTCATTAGCACCATTGGGTCAACTTGACCTAATTGGGGCACATGTTTCAGTTACTAAAGTGTGGGGAACACTAATTTAGGCTCACTGTCACTTATTGCACTTAATTGCATAATTTTAGGAGCCTCCTAGACCAATCCCTACAATTTAGGAAGCCACTAGGAGTGCCGAAACCAACCAAGGTCAGTTCACTTCAGTTAATGACTAGTCAAGCTAAGTTAGAAGTCGATTACATTCAGTTCAAGTCCTCCACATTCAGTTAGCGCTAGTTTTACTTGACTGCACACATGTGGGGTGCATTTATCACCTACCACAATCAGTTAACCATTGGTCAACACTGAATGTAACACTTGAGTTGTGTTTTAGAGCTTCGATGAACTCCGGTTATGGTTTAGACAAGGTCAGTTAACTATTGAGTCCTCTGATAGTGATTTAGACAAGGTCTTTCTTACCTACAGTCAAGTAGAGTCTAATCAATTCGAACTTCCTCATGTGGATTCGAATTGCTAGTGGCTATTAAAGCCATTGTACTTCATTGTAATTATCTATCTAATTACTCTTTGATTAATGAAAATCATTCACACCTGCAAGCCATTTTTTGCATTGTTTCATTCTTCAATAACTGAGTAAATTGTGTGATCTATCATGTGAGTTGTGTGTTTGTCCACAGATCTATGTGCTCAATTTAATACCGTTGCCCCGCATAGATGATCTGTTTGATCAACTACGTGGAGCCATGATGTTTTCTAAAATATATTTAAGGTCTGGATATCATCAAGTTAGAATTAAAGATGAAGACATCTTTAAGACAACTTTCAGAACTAGATATGGCCATTACGAGTTTATCGTCATGCCATTCAGGCTTACTAATGCCCTAGCTATTTTCATGTGTTTAATGAACAATGTTATGCATAAGTATCTAGATAAGTTTGTAGTCGTGTTTATCGACGACATTTTAATCTACTCAAAAACTGAAGAAGAACACAAAGAACATTTAAAAATTGTTTTGCAAGAGTTATGAGATCATCAACTCTTCGCAAAGTTTAGTAAATGCAATTTCTTCAAGGATAAGATTCAGTACTTAGGTCATGTGGTGACCAAGGAAGGGATTTTAGTAGATCCTGAAAAGACAAGGGCGATCGAAGATTGGCTAGTTCCTAAGGATGTAACGGATGTTCGATCTTTCATGGGCATTACTGGGTACTACCAGAGGTTCATTGAAGGTTTTTCGAGGATCGCGAATCCGATAACTTCTTTGCAGAAGAAAGGAAAGAAGTTTGATTGGAACCAGAAATGTGAGGAAAGTTTTAAAAAGTTAAAAACTTTATTAACTAGTGCACCTATTTTAAGAATAGCTGATCCTAATAAAGAATTTGTAGTGTGCACTGATGCTTGCAATGATGGCTTGGGCGGTGTTCTGAATCAAGAAGGGCATGTTATTGCCTATGAGTCAAGAAAGTTAAAAATTCATGAAAATAATTATGCAACATACGATCTGTAATTAGCAGTTGTTATACATGCTCTAAAGATGTGACGACATCACCTAATTGGCAGAAAATTTATTTTAATGACTGATAATAAAGGATTAAAAATCTGTTAGATCAGCCTAATTTAAATGCCAGACAAGCTAGGTGGCTAGCATTTCTAAGTGAGTATGATTTCGAAATTCAGCACATTAAAGGTAAAGAAAATAAGGTTGTTGATTTATTAAGTAGGAATGCAAGGTTGAATTTTGCAGCAGTTATCAGCACTTATACTATAGATTTGGATGAACAGCTTAAAGCAGGAATAGAACAAGATGAAATTTATCAAAATTTACAAGCTAAAACTAAAGAAAATCCAACAGAAAGTTTAAGTAAAGGGTATAGTCTGAATATAAAAGAATTTTTACTGTATAAAGACAGAATGTATGTACCTAACGTACCTAAAGTTAAAATGTTAATTCTGGATGAAATTCATAAAACTCCATACTCAGGTCATCCAGGCTACCAAAAGACTATAACTATGTTAAGAAAAGAATATTTTTGTCCAAATATGAAGACTGAAGTAGCAGAATATATTGCTAGGTGTTTTGAATGTCAACAGGTGAAAACTGAACATCAACACCCAGCTAGATTACTTCAGCTATTACCCATTCCTCGCTGGAAATGGGAGATAATTAGTCTAGATTTTATTACTGGACTGTCTAGAAATCAGAATCTAAATGATTCTATCATGGTAGTAGTTGAAAAGTTAAGCAAAACAGCTCACTTTATACCTGTTAAAACTACATATAAAGCTGCAAACATAGCTGATATCTTTCTAAAACAGATTTTCCAATTGCATGGAATACCGAAAGTCATAATCTCAGATAGAGATCCTAAATTTACAGGAAACTTTTGGAAGTCTCTATTTAAAGGATTAAACACTACATTAAATTTTAGTACATCGCTCCATCCTCAAACAGATGGACAAACTGAAAGAGTAAACCAAGTACTGGAAGATTTATTAAGAATGTATGTGAAAGACTAGCCAGGTAAATGGGAGGATTATTTGCATCTGGTAGAATTTTCTTATAATAATAATTATCAGACATCAACCAGATTTATTCCTTTCGAAATTTTGTATGGAATAAAATGTAATACTCCTATCTCTTGGAGTAATCCAGTGGATATATTAGTATTAGGTCCTGAACTGTTAAAGGAAATGGAAGAAATTGTAAAACAGGTGCAGGGTAATCTAAAAGTTGCACAGGATCGACAGAAAAGTCAAGCAGACTTAAAAAGAACTCCAAAGGAGTTTCAGGTAGGTGAACATGTGTTCATCAAGGTGAGGCCCAAAAAGAGCTCTCTGAGATTGGGGATTTGTGCAAAATTAGCACCTCGTTACTGTGGACCATTCGAAATTCTATCCAGGATGGGACAAGTAGCTTATCAATTAGCATTACCACCAAATTTAAGAGTACATAATGCTTTTCACATTTCTATATTAAAGAAATATGTTCATGATGCTACTCATGTTGTTAATTGGAATGATGTACAGGTGGAACTAGAAGGAGATTTTCTGGTGGAACCGGACTGTATCCTCGGGCGGAGGGAGATCACACTTCAGAACTGCACCATTGGACAGGTGAAGGTGCAATGGAAGCACCTTAGTCCAGAGGAAGCCACCTGGGAATTGGAAAGTAATATGGGAGATGCATATCCAATTCTGTTCCAAGGGAATTCTGAGGATGAAGAATAAATAACATCGAGGATGATGTTATGTTCTAAGGGGGTGTGTATGTCACATGCCCCAATTTTGAAAAAATAATATTATTTTATTTTCTTTTATTTAAATACAATATGTTAAATTTTATGCTAAGTTGTAATTGATGACTCAGTAGAGTCAAGGATATTGAGTGTAATTCTGAATATTTTAATTATAAATAAATAAAAGTGGAGACAACAACTTAGGAGAGTTGTTAAAAGAGTGTTTACATGTCAAGTTGGTGGAGGAGACCGGGTAGAGAGAAAACAGACAAGTGGTAGCATCCTCAAACCTCTTCCAACTGTTGCAGGTGGCAACCTCCCTACATTTGGGGTCATGATCCCGTAAGAAAGTGGGATCAGAGCAGGTGGCTCAATTAATGACAACTGACCCAAAAGACCTAGGCAATCTTGATAAAAATATCCATTGAAGAGAGCTAAGGCTGCTTATTCTAGAGAAGTGATCATTCAGGTGAATGTACTTTAGAGAAATTCAATGGCAAGGGAATTTGTGGAAATATTTTGAGGGGTTAATTGCTAAGTGATCTAGTGCAGCTTTTCAGCTGAAGGATATTACTGTTGAGTGCAGAGTATTTATTGAGTCATTGGACTAGTCTGTTGTTTGCTTTCTCCACCAGTTCTCAGCCAAGGAGACCAGGAATAGGCTCGAGGGTCCTGAGGAAGAGTTGTTTGAGCGCTCTCCAAGAGTTGGTAGGGAGGAACGGCCTCCTAACGCTGTTGTTGTCCAGCTTGATTAGGTTCTACAATATTTTTGTTTTACTGTGTTAGATAGTTAAATATGGATTTGATTGCTAAATGAATGTCAAGTATTTAGTTGTAAAATGTTAAGAGTTAGTAATCTTTTGGATTAGTGAAGGAATGAATCTGAATGAATGAAAAAAATTTCTAATCTGTGTTTTTCCACGTCTGGAAGGACCAGACCATACTCCAGCATAGACAGAGTATTTAAAATAGATGAAGGATATGATAGGAGTCTGAAATGGATAGATGTATTATGCATTTCATAATATCAGAGTATTTTATTTCTGTATGTAGATTATTATCAGAAAAGAACAATAACCTGTTTATCTATGTTTATTGTTTAACCAGCTTACTTATGTAAGTATACTGGAAAAGAAAGAGTAATAACTCAACACAGGTAGAAGGATCATTATATTAATAAAATACCCTAATAGAAAATAGGTTATGCTTACACAGAGTACAATATTATTCTTATTGAATTTAAAACATGCAGGAGGGTAAACTGTGTTATGCTTTATATATATTTTCTTTGTATTTTATTTATTAACCTGTTGCTTATGTAGTAGAAGAAGTACAACTAAATTACTTGTTTACATTCAGTTCAACAAAGGTATAAACTAACAAGTATATAGTTTATTTATTAACCATAATAATTTAAGACTAACAAGTTACTATTAACTAAGGAAGTAATATGAAAAATAATTATGGTATTAAGAAGAAAATTATTTAAATATCCAAGTTCATCTATCACACTCTTTTATCATTTCAGTAGATAAACAACAGGAATACGATAATAACCAATATATACATAAATGTATATTTATAAAACGAACTGTTTCTTTAAAATTTTACAAACATGATATACTTGTAAAAAAAAACTACAGAGTCAAAAAGCCTAAGAACAAATAGTATATTTGCAAATAACAACCAGGTAACCAATAATCCGATTGCTAGGATTATTTAATAATAATCAACTAAACTATTATAAATTGTTACAGTCCTTTAAGGACAAGTAAAAGACAATTGTATTATCATAACTGGAATATTTGCACAACACATATGAACACTAATTAAAACGAAATTGACAAAGTAATAAGACCTTTTTATAAAAAAAATTGGAAGATTTATTTATACAAGGGTTACCTACAGGAAAAACCCTAGCTGATATTTTTGAGCAAACAATTATTCAATACAAATTACTCTACGAGACAGTTACAGTCACGGCTTGAGGTAAATAACTACATTATATCACAAAACGCAATAAATGGTAAATTTATTTATTTCACAGTCGAATAGGGTAGAACCCAATTCACACAGAGTCACCAAACAGTACACTGCTGAAAATGAGTCTAAGCTCAAAGGCAGTCTGTCTTAAAATACATTGCATTACATTAACGAGCCAGAAGGCTAAACATAAAAACCAAGTACAACACCCAGCTCACGGCCAGGGTTACCCATCGATAAAGCGAGGATTTATAAACAGTATATGAACCAACATTAACTTATAAAAGAAATTGCTTAGACAATGGCGAAGCTGGACAAGTTTCCAAGCTCTGAAGTTGCCCCAATCGACTACCTTGTTACAAGTAAGGGAAGAACTCATTCATTGAAAACCAGGGCTTTCCCGTTTTGGAGCTAAGAGCCACGAAGAGAGCTAACAGCATCACCTTCACTGTCGCTAAGAGTAATCATCGGTTCTTGCAAGTTCATAAGCCGGTGCGTTGGTTGTATTTCTTTTTCTAAATAAAAACCTATTGTAAATACAAACTTTAAGATAGGTAATGCCTTTCGATTTACATGGACTAAATATTTACCTGTCAAGATAATAAATAGTTTAGTAATGGAGCTGTCACCAACAAGCAAGGCATGAAAACAAAACTCCAAACCCTACGACGAAGGAGCTTAACAAACATCCAGTACATGGCCAGGAGAATACCGCGTGGCCTCAGTAATACAAATCATGCAGTGGGTCAACTTTCAATAGTTTACCTGTGAACGAATAATTTCAATTATTTCCACAATTATTTTTATCAAGCAATGCATGCATTATAGTATAAACTCATTCCAATGTTAATATAACATATTTATATATGATAACGTTGATTTGGTATTGGATAAAACAATGATTATCGGTACGTTGACCTCATGAAGGTTTGGTAATCATATAACTATTTATAACCCCGAAACCTTGATTTAAAAAACTCTTCAAAATTATTATATTTGTTTATGTTTGTAAAGCATCATTGGATATGCATAGGGATATAAAACAAACCTTTTTGGAGCGGAGATAATTCATCAAATTATATAGTATTATCGATATTGCAATATGAGTGTTTTGATTAACCATGTTTATCAACGTTAATCCTAGTAAATATAATAACCATGTGTTTATGTAAAGTCCAAGTTGAATTGTGTAAAACCATCGAACTTCTATAGATCTCTATGTTATAAACATTATGGTCTATGCAAGGTTATACTCCTTTTAACCCACAATTCAAGTGGTGTTAAATATAGAAGTTAGAGAGTATAGTAAATAATAGAACCATGCATTCTTTACAAGATCATTGATTGTTTTAGACTTGTTTATAAGCTTTGAACTAACAACAGAATTGTATGATTATAAACATAATAGTATATGCATGTTTTCTAATCCTTATAAAACCAACGTTCGATTGGAAATAAACTATAAAGTGAGCTAGTATGGTAAAAGAATATTTATTGAATTCTTTTACATAGTTCAATAGGGTTTAAACTTTAAAAGTCAATAGTTGTTTCTCAACTTTTCTTTGTTAAGTATCTTACCAAAATTATTTATTTATAAGATGATTTCATGATTATGAAAGATAACTGGTGCTTAGCATAAGATGGAAGATTGATCTTTATAGAAAACACCTACCTTAAAAGCTGTTATAGACAGTAACTTAATATGAAAAAAACATCCTAGAATTATTAAGAGTTGCAATGGAATAATCCTACTCAAGTCTATTATCAATATAACCACATGAATGGACGTAGGTTTATGAAGTAAAGGAAAACAATTTTCTTATATGAGAAGATGCTATTGCTTTTACACTAATCAAACTTATAATGTAAAGAAGTTTACAGGATGTAAGTTTCTCTGCAGAAGATAAATATCGATCAACTTGATACTCACGTAAATAGTATGATATTGTATAATAACCAATAGTACAATCAATGTACAATCAATATAATGTTGTAAGGTATGCAATTTAAAGTAGCAGTTACTATGCTACTAAGATCACAAGTTTAGAGCCACAATAAGTATCTTTATTGTCGCTACATACGATAAAGAAAGAAACTATTTTATTTGAACTTTGTTTACAAGATAAACGGAAGAAAGAAAACTATTTTACCTCATGAAAGTTGTTGGGAATTTAGCAGCTTATTTACTAAGCTTATTAATTGCAAATAGAAACATTTCTGGATACTTTATGAAATTTAAAACGTTACTCGTTCAATCATACCTGTAAACGTGTAGGAACAAGTAATATTTCTGCGTCAGCATAAATGCTAAGTAAGCCCAGGATTCAAGGATAGATTCCACCTACTTGACATAAAGGGGACTCATTAGTGAACTGAATTAAAACAATATGCAAGTAAACCTTAGTCATATTACAAAAAGGAAATTGCTTAGTTAATGTATTTGAGATTATGTAATACAAATCATTTGACTATTTCTTTTACTGCTAACCTTTAGCTGTTAGTAAACTGCAGTTTCAGCATTTTATGTTATCTCAAAATTTTAAATTTTTGTGAAAATTTGGGGTTTTGACAGGTGATGCCGGCCTCAAGGTTGGAAAACTAAGTGGGCAAGCCAAAAGAAAAGTTTTTTGATGATTTTAATGATTGAATATGATTTTGACTAGCTCATTTATTGTTTTTGGCAGGTTTTATCCAGTTAAAAATGGTTATATGGAAAGAACAACAACATGACAATGATGATGCCCTGACTGAGGGAAATGCGAGGTGCATTGCTGCTTTGAGAAGTTGTGTCCTTTTAAATTTTTTCTACACTCTGAGTATGATATCCCATGAGCGCCTACTAGAGCATATCCTGTGCATGTGCAACCCTGAACAACAGTATTTTGAGGTTGGAGCTCGTATACTGACCATAGAGGTAAAGGACATCTATTTTCTGACAGGATTGTCTAGACGGGGTGCTCAAGTTTCATTGGCTGGTTCTCGAGGAGTGGATGTGACAATGTAGGAGCTGATAAACCGTTACTGCATGCCTGGTATTAGGATGTCGGGGAAGAAGATCCCCATAAAGGTAGTGGTGGATGATGCACTGTGCACTGTTCTTTTCACTATGCAGAGGCTGGAAGGAATCCAAGGGCCTCACTAGGCATTGAGAGCACATTTATTGTATGCCATAGAGGCTATGTCACCCACTTTCTTTAACTGGGTAGAGGCATAGTTACTTTCTATCTTCAAGGACCAGTTGACTAAATGTTGGGTGAATGTCGGCAAGGGGAGCTGAAACAGTTCGGCTATGGATCCATTTTGGCTTGTTTCTTTTTCGAGCGAGTGCCCCACATGAGGCCCCAAGTGATATTTACAGATATGAGGACAAGAGACCCATTTATTTTGAGGTGGGTAGAGCTTATGGCTTGTATGTGTAGCGCAAGAGCCAAAGTGAAGTATGATGTTGGATTTTTTCACTGGTTGGAGGACCAGATCCTCATGATCGAGGATTACACATATGCAGGTGCTGATTTCAGAGGTGACCCTGACATACAACTTCTACCTGGTGCACAGTGGGGAGACATCAGTAAGAAACAAGACTCTAAAATGTTGCTTGTGTTTTTGCATTTTCATGAGCAGTAACAAAACCTAATTTTTCTCATGCAGATGTTGGCATCACACGACTTGGGGGATCATCCCCAATGGACAGGAAAGTAGGAGATTAGTTTGTTCACCGGGGTGATGACCAGCTAGGAGAGTTAGAGGAGAACCTGAAGAGGTTAACCCTAGACATACCAGATGCAAATATTGATGACCTCCCGATGAGGTACTAGAGGCACACTGCGGGAGTGCCAGGTCGTTTCAGCCGACTGCTACGTAGAGTAGTATGGGCTGTCATGTGTTACCATGATCATCACTAGATGATGTCCTACATGATGTATTACTGAAAGATGAGATAGCTTCAGGATTTTGTATGATGTTATATTTTCCTGAAATCCACCGTGCTTCAGATGAGGTCTCTTGGCCGCTTTATATATACAGACTCTATTATTGGTGTTTATACGTCTCAAATGGAAAATGTATTTACATGAGTTTATGTGTTATCTACTGTTTATTCACAATATGATGAACCCTGTTTGATTTTCAATTTATGTATGAGCAATATACCTATCTAGGATATAGTTTGCTAACGAATCAACAACTGCATTGTCTTCCCTAGGAATATGCCTAGAAGTAACGAACTCAAATTATCTTTATAGTAGACGTACTCTTAGGAAGAGGTGGAGAAGTATGGGATTTATGATGGCATAGACATGGTTCAAATGACAAACCACTAAATGAGAGTCTATGAATACTACCAAATCATGAATGTCCTGAGATGCAGCTTCAGTTAATAGACCTATTACTAACTGATACTTGGCAATGTTGTTGGTAGCTGGACCAATACAAACCACTCCTAAACTGACTAGATCATGTGCAGGGGAATACAGAACCCAAGCAGCTGAAGCAAGGTTTAGAGTATGACGACAAGCACCGTCAACGAAGCCATAAAATGCCATCCGATCTGCATAACCAAAACATGGTATAAACAATCTAGACACTAAACTCAAAACCATATTGAAAATACTAAAACACACTGAAAGTAAAAAATGTACATATATACAAGGTACAATACACGAGTGATCTAAGCATAATACCTCTTTAGGTACAACCCATTGCGAGTTTTCCCGAAGGGGATTCTGGGTGATTCCACGGACCTGGGTAACACTTTTTGGCAAGAGCATTTCGGCAAAAACAGAAAAATGCACCTCGGTCGAGGTCTTGTTAAGCCCTCGACCGA